>BOPN01001218.1:153379-160879 GCA_017312705.2 Penaeus japonicus
AGAGTAAGGAGAAATAAGTAATCACATAAGATAAATAAATTAGCACAAAAAATATCAAACAAGCAAACCAATACAAGGAAACTTTCACATTTTGAACACGCATAACAACACCAATGGGGGCGGGGGGGTATAAAAGGCAAAGGAAGGCCCAAATACGTACACATATGGCTGGGAAGATATCAGTTCTGATTAATTTTATGATCCAAGGGTTAAGGCCAAGGGGCTTATTTTGCAGGTGATGCACTCCATTGTAACAGATGTGGCTTGAGTCTTGGAGATTACAAGATTATCTTTCTGTTCACCCTACATACATACATATATATATAGACAGATAGGGGGGTGAGGGAGAGTATAATGGAGCTGATGTGCCATTTTAATCAACATGTGCTATCACTGTACTGTCATTGTTATCATAACCCATCACCTATTATTTATTGTACATCCTATGCAATGGCAAGTCTGATGCTAGGGGTTAGGGGTGTGTGTTTGCCACGTACCCTCCTATTTCATGGTGGTGCACCTTCGGATCCCCCCACCCCCATGTTTTAGAAAGAGATAAATTAGTAACCTAGTATGATTTTTTTTGCGCTTGGTGTTGATCTAAATTCTTAAATCTAGGTAATTAACAAAGCCTTGAGTGTCGCCTAGTTTATATAAATGGTAGCATAGTATTATTTTATTTCGTGATCCTAAATCGGTACTGAAGTCTGAGCATTATCTGTTCTAGCCCCCCCCCCCCTTCCCCCACCTATGATAGATGCCTAGTTATGCCACTGATGCTATGCCAATTTCTATATTCTTATAGTTCATATATTGTGTAATATGATCTTGCATTCAGTTTAATTTATCACATACACAAACATATGTAAGTTCATCCCATTGGTGCCACCAGTTGCACCGCTTTGGGGAATGGTGAACTTTTTGCAAGATAATCTTACTGAAGGTTTCCAGAGAGAGAAATGAAGAGAGAGAGCAGGAGAGGGATAGATAGAAAGTAAGGGGGAGCAGGAGAGGGAGAGACAGAGAAGAAGAGGGAGTAGGAGAGAGAGAAGGGGGAGAAAGAGAGAGGAGATGGAGAAAGAGAAATAAAGAATGAGAGAGAGGGAAGGGTAGAGAGAGAGAGAGAGAAAGAAAGGGATATGGAGGGAGAGAGAAAGAGAGAAGGAGGGAGGGAGGGAGAAATAGAGAAGGAGGGAGAGAGAAAGAGAGAGGGAGGGAGAGAGAAAGAGAGAGGGAGGGAGAGAGAGAAAGAGAGAGGGAGGGAGAGAGAGAAAGAGAGAGGGAGGGAGAGAGAGAAAGAGAGAGGGAGGGAGAGAGAGAAAGAGAGAGGGAGAGAGAGAGAGAGAGAGAGAGAGAGAGAGAGAGAGAGAGAGAGAGAGAGAGAGAGAGAGAGAGAGAGAGAGAGAGAGAGAGAGAAAGAGAAAGAGAAATAAAAGGGAGTAAAAAGAGAGAGGAGGGAGGGAGAAAGAGAGAGGGAGGGAGGGGGAAAGAGAGAGGGAGGGAGGGAGAGAGAGAGAGAGAGAGAGAGAGAGAGAGAGAGAGAGAGAGAGAGAGAGAGAGAGAGAGAGAGAGAGAGAGAGAGAGAGAGAAAGAGAAAGAGAAATAAAAGGGAGTAAAAAGAGAGAGGAGGGAGGGAGAAAGAGAGAGGGAGGGAGGGGGAAAGAGAGAGGGAGGGAGGGGGAAAGAGAGAGGGAGGGAGGGAGAAAGAGAGAGGGAGGGAGGGAGAAATAGAGAGTGATGGAGGGAGAGAGAGAAATAAAAGGGAGTAAAGAGAGAGAGGAGGGAGGGGAGGGACAAATGCAAAGCGAGTGTTCTATGTATCTATTGTGTTCTATTGTGTATCAGCGAGCCCCCTACCCCTTCATCCTGTGTGCCAGTTGGAGTGATGTGCCAGTGGAGAGAGGCAGCAAACCGCATACGGTCCCTGTCACATGTTTATGTTCACATCGTCTGTGATTGTGATTTAATAATGGTTTTACGGCGGTTTAGGAATTCTCCCGTGAGTATTTCTTGTATTCCTTTTGAAGGTTTTGTGAAGCGCAAAAATGTGGCAAAGGGTTTAATCCTGAATTCACAGGGTACAGGGTTACACTTTTTCCACTTGTCATTTCGCCGGAGTGCCTTCATAGGAATACGAAGAAAGATCGCAAATTGTGTGGATTTAACGATAGTTCATCAGTGACTATGTGAAGGATATTAACCTCGATTCAGTATAAGTGATATTACTGGTCATTATGTGTTTATTTTTTAATTTCTAGTGTAGAATTTATGTTTGTGATATGTGCTTGAAATGTGTGCATTGGCCTTAAATGACGTTCACTCATACATTCACACACGCACAAGCATAGGCACACGTATGCGTGTCTTTAATTTGAGTGACCTGAGTTTGCTTCCATACGTGCCAGCTCTAATAACGAATCCGTAGTTTTGTCGCGATTCTGCATTGAACTTTCCCTATTTTGGTAATTGCCCGGGTGATTACAACCATATGATAATTCAGCAGGGTTCTCAGCAGGGTTGTTATCTCATTAAATTATGTAGAGGACAAGATCTGTTCATTGTACCGTTGCTGGAAATTAATAGTTAGGAAGGCAGGCGATATTTGTTATAGATGGATGCTATTTTCATGTTTAATGTATTTTCTTGCTCAAATTTAGCGAGTAATCAACTATTTCAAAAAAATAATTACTGCAGGAGAAAATCGGGCGTTGTCATTTGATAAAACATAAGTGTGAAATCAAAGTTTAGTCCAAGAGCCGGTGCTCACATTAAATTAATATTTCCCATTTCTTTGTAATTTCCTACCCATTATTAGAACCAGCTTTCATTTACAGTCGATGGTTCGGCTAATGAACCCCCGGTTGTGCTTGCTGTGGTGCGGGGGGGCAGCGCTCGTCCTCCTGCTGCTGTTGGCGACGCGGGCCAAGGAAGACGAGGTGCAAGGCTTTGGCGACCCCGTCAAAGGGGCGGCCAGGGCCCTCCACCAGGCGGCCGCGGCTTTCCTCCCCCCACCTGCGCCCCCAGGAGTTTCTCCGCCCCTCCTCCAGGTGAGTACGGTGCCACCTTGGCTTTGCTTCTTTTTGCTTGTGCTTCTACATATATTTTTGATACGACACTGGGATTTCTTTCAAACAAGAACAGAACATGGGTACGGAAGAGCAGAATAAGTATGGCATATCTATTTAGTATGTTTTCAGTATTTTCTTTGATTCTCACAAGCATTTTTGTTAATTTCTCGCAGTGAAGTAACCTTAACCTTATATTTCTTATATTCCACTACATGGGATGAGAACCAGATTGACATATACTGCCTATAAAATTCATTCTGTAATAAGTATTGAGAACTTAGATCCTGGGAACGACTCAAAGCAGAAATGTCTACTTGGAAATCGTTTATTACTACTCATAACGAGACGCTATATGACACAAGCCACACTTGTTTTTTATTTAATTTTGCTCGTCAGTTTTCGTAACCAATGTTAAGTATGTTGTTTATACTGCTGTAGAGTCTTTGAAGACATCTGCCTCGTTAGATAATGCTATCATTTTTATTGAAAATTCACAGCTGCAGATTATTTAATTGTGTTGCAATCCGGATTATAAAGCATGCATGAGAGACAGCGGTATTGGGTCCAGCTGTCGTTTCGCACGTTTAGATTATGTATATGTATCACTTTGCTTATCAGTGAGTTAATTTCATAATTGTACAATATCTTTTTCGACGACTTTCAGTTTTTTTTTTTTTTTAAACACGAAACAATGAACCAAGTTTAACTATTGAAGGAGGTATTTCTGTATTGGGGAGAAAGACACATATGGGTTTTATATTGATTTTTTTCGTTCTTGTCGACCATTTTTTTTATTAAGATTTGTTGTCTTTCTATACCATCTTTTATTTTTATTTATTAATATTATTGATGTATTTATTACAATTATTATTTTTGCGATCCTTCGGCACGCTGGTTGAAAACCGCCTGTCACGTTAATATTGGGAGGTGGCTGCATTTGCACATCATCTGTATTATGAATATGGTCGGCCACTATTGTTAACATGCATTTACACCTCTCATTCTCTCTCTCTCTCTCTCTCTCTCTCTCTCTCTCTCTCAAATATGGGTCAATGTCATAGAATCAGAAAAGACGAAAGGTTCAGGAAAGATGACACTCGGCGGTCACGTGGGGCCGGCAGTGTCCAGGGCAGTGGGAACGTGTGAGAGACGGGCGGAGGTCGGTTCAAAAGAGTGCATGTATACAGCACTTAGGGCTTAGGGCTACATGAGAAGGAGGCGCGCCTCTGCCCCCCCTCCCCCTCCCCTCAAGTTTCCTCTGCCACACCCAACTGCCCATGTTTGTCGTGGAAATGTCAAAAGTTCGAAGATTTTGTCAGATTGCATTTGTTTCCATATCATGACATGGGTTTTCATTTCCGTCGAGTATAAACAAGTCTGGCATATATTCATTTTTCACTGTCATGGCCTGACACTGTTTCTTTTAGCATCACATCGTCTAATGTGACGATTTCTCACATTAGACTCTGGTTTAGTAAACAAGACGCGAGGTCATGTATTTAGCTGATTTGCTAAGGATTGCTGCAGGGAACAGTATGATATGATTATATTTTAAATAAAAGTTATCATTTGCCATAATGTCATTGTTGAATATTTTGATCCAGTATTCCTTTGTTATGATTATTTCTTTGACATGATAGGTAAAGAGACTAGCGTTTGATACCTCACTGCTATATTCACTTCAGTCCTGAGAACAAATACGATGCAAGATCAGAATAAATGAATTAAAGGGTTAATTTCATGTTTTCATTTCGGCTTGGAATATTTGTTTGACTTGTCGATGATGACGTTTTGTTTGTTTGTTTGTTTTAGTCTTGTGAATGAAAAGACATATAAAAGTCTGGCGTACGGGGCCTTTACTGAAAGAAAACCGAAAAAGGGATATCAGTTTTCAAAAAAGATACTACCTTCAGCGCTCTGAGTCGACACTCAGCATTTCGTTTCCTTACAACAGAGGTCGTCACTTTAATGGTTGACTAAACAGTCCATTTCTTCACTGTATTCTTGTGACTATTTAAGAGACCCTCTTCCATGAAGGTTTGCTATGTAACCCGCAGCTGATAGTCAGGCACAATGCTGATATCCAGCAACAATGAATCTCACTCGCTCATACTTTGATATAATCCCTCATTGCAGCCGTGCTGATCTAGACTCATATCTCACCCCTTGCTATTGTTGTATCGTTGGGGTTAAATGTCCTGATGCTATCTATGTTCGTACCCTTGGGATCACTGCATCAAGTGAACGTCTACGTCAACATCTGCATTGACCACAAACACCACAAACGTCTTTTATAATATTCAAATTTAGCTCATCTTTTGGCACCAGTCGTATTCGCCAAGCCATGTTAAGACTCTATATAAAACCTGACGCTCGATTCAAATCCAAATTAGATTTTCAAGCATAATTTGATGTCATTTATCGGATCACTATCAACATGATTTTCCTTGAAGTTATCATAATCTAATCCAAATAGTGTCTACACGAGCTACTTTACAGTGATTCACACAAATGCTTCCTCGATTTGTCTTTGTACCATGCACTTGGCTTTACCTTTATAAATCACGATTATTGTCTTACATATGCCTTTATATTTGCTGTTCTCAGAGAAGCCTGACCCTGTACCCCTTCGCGGCATGCCTATGAAACCATTTAGCGTTAAACTTTGGCCCTGCACAACGTTTAACATCGTGGAATCATTCAGGTCGGATATCTCATTCTCGCCCGCGGCGTAAGGCGGCAGTTGAGTAGAAGACGTCATGCTGCAAAAAAGGTCAAGGTCACAAAAATACCATTCGCAAAATAATCAAGACCAGGGTAGTTAGTGCATATTGCTAAGATGATTACAAGTGAAAGAGCGAAAAAAGGTCACTAGATGGATCGCAGAAAGGGACTGGGTCGGTGAACAAGGTGTCTTTAAAAAAACACAAATTGGGTCAAGGTCACAAAATATCGGTCTCATAAAAGATCGCAAAATATCAGTTCGGTAAAAGGAGGCAAGTACCTTACAAGGTCAATGTCACCTAAGACGTCAGAGTCGTATAATGGTCAGGACCTTCATAAAAGACGACAAAAATATTTGGGTTGCGGAAAAGCGGCCACTCAGAGGTCGAGGCCTCAAAAATAGTCGAGGTCACAGCTTCATCTTCCACTCAAAAGAAAGACTAGATACGACTAGGTTAATGCCATCGAAGTACACCTGCAGCCCGCATTTTATCGGGATGACCACCTGGAGTCAGGCTTTATGATAATTGAGATAAAGGCAGAAGCTTCAGGTCCGAGTCTTACTCTTGTATATCTTTTCGAATTCCATTATTCAATCTCACATTTTGATTATACGCTTCTTTTATTGTATGTACATTTACCAGAAAAAGAGGGAATACGAATGGGAATGGTAAAAGGAAAGGGAAAGGTAGAGGTAGGTCAGAAGAAAGAAGGGGCTTTTAACAATTAACGCAAAGTTCAGCATATTCCGCCCACCCCCCTCAAAAAATCTTAATGATAAAAAGAACTCAAGAAAGAGAGTGCATCGAGATAACTCTTTTCCTCCTAGTTCTTCACCAAATGCAAACTATAACATGCTTGGGTTAATCCTCGCGGCAACCCGTAAAGTAAACCAGAAAGACAGTATACAAAAACTTTTTTTTTCTCCTTCGACAACAATTGCCTAGGTGGGTTGTACCTCTGTCAAACAAGGTAAACGTGCACTTATTATTAGTTTAGACCCTACTAGCTAAATGCGCCATCATTGATCAACAACCACCCTTGATATTTTCAGAAGCAACAGGATGTAGACAGAACATCAGCGGGAGCCAGCGGTTGCAGCCGTGGCAAATGGGTTGAGGGGCTGCCGCCTTTGTACATCATAACGCCAACGTACCCACGAGCAGAACAGATCCCCGAGCTCACGCGAACAGCCCAGACGCTCATGAATGTACCCAATGTGGTGTGGATAGTGTCAGAAGACGCGGCCGTGCCTACTCAAGCAGTCGTCAGCTACTTGAATGAAACTGGCCTGAAGACCGTTTACCGAAGAGGTTGGTGGCAGCAGTAGAACGTTCATTTAATTTTACAAAAATCCGAAGTATTTGTTCGTATGCAATGTGTGCGCGTTGAAAATACTTAAATTAGCAACGTTTAACAAAATCAACTTTTATCTTTTATCATCAGCCTTACTAGCCACGCTGGGGCAAAAGGAGAAAGGGGAAGCGTAAACAAAAACCTAGGGTAATGTTTTCTGTACCTTTTTGTTTCTTTCAGTGATGATGCCAGACAAATATCAGAAAGTGAAAAACAAACCTCGAGGCGTCGCCAATCGCTTATCCGGCTTGGAATACATCAGGGAGAATGCAAAAGACGGTGTTTTCTACTTCGCTGACGATGACAACTCTTATGATATACGGCTCTTTGAACAGGTACTTTTATTTCTCAT
>BOPN01001218.1:165879-168379 GCA_017312705.2 Penaeus japonicus
TATCATCTGAAGCATGTTTCTTTTTGACTGGCAGCAAAAATATAAGGACTCTCTAGTTTCTAATGTTTGCAAATGATTTCAATAACCACAGCTTGTCAAGCGAGGGGGCTAGCTAGCATAAACAGCATGTTTAGTGTTCTACAGCGTAGAGGTAAATGAAGCCATGATGAAAAGACCATTTATGATTTTATATATATATATATATATATATATATATATATATACATACATACATACATACATACACACATGAATTTATTATTATTAATTTATATACAATTCTATAATGTTTAGTTAATTCAAATTATGATACATAAAAGCTATCAGTAATTATTGACTTTAATTAAAATAACTGTTAGCAATGTACATTGTTAGTGGCTGTGAAACCATACACAGAACTGTAAAACAATTACAGAATAAAATATCATCATGCACTTGATTACAAGCTCATTTAGTAGAACTTACTTCTTTTTTTGGGGGAGGGGGGGTGCTGTTTCCATGGACACACATACATGCTTACATTCAGTTACTTTCTTAAATATAATTCCTGTAATTTTCATATATCTGATTTGGAATGTTAATAGGATTATCACTTAAGCTTCTCTATATTTTAACCTGAGTCAGCTCCCAATAAAATAAAATAAAATAAATAAATACAATCATAAATACAATAAGATATAAATAAAAGTTAATGATAATAAAATAAAATACCAATAAAAGTAAGTGTCATGAGCTGTATAAGACTTCATACTGCCTTAAATTTGAAGCTTGCTTGACAATAACTTCAGCATTTAAAATTCACACCAGTTCATTACCATTAGAATCTCAACAGCTTTAGTAAGTTGTCATTCCCATTTCATAGACCCGACAACTCTTATACCATATTATGTTATAAATTTTCACATTCCTTTTTCATAATTTTCACAAACCAAAACTCTATAAAGTCAGTAGAGGATACCAGTGAATTGAAGTCTTTTGAACATGGATTACACTTGCAAATGATTAATTTCCTAAATTAAGACAGATTTATGGTGATAATGTTTGTAAAACCCTTTTCTTACTTCTTTTCTCACCATCATTCCTTTATTTATTCATAATATTTCTTTTATACTTGTGGGTATCGAAGTTTATAAACATGAAGCATCAACTTTGAGCACCTTGCACTTCATCACTAGCAATCATTTTCAACTTACATTGTACCATACAGTATTTATGTCTCATGTCTTTTTTACAGAAGCATCATCATTATCCTTTGCAAAAATTGCAATGTGTGGATGCATTTGCAGTTGTGTAATATGCTGTTTATTGTACAAATATAAATGATATTTTGCCAAGTTTGTTTCCTTTACATACATTACTGGATAATTTATTCTGAAGAGTTCAGAAGCTTTACTATAATGAATAATAATAATAATAATAATAATAATAATAATAATAATAATAATTAAAAAAAAAAAAAAAAGTTTGTTTCAAATGTAATAGATTTAAATAAACTTTAACAGCAAGACCATCAAACATACAATTCAGTATGTTACAATACATTTAAATATACAAACAATAATAATGTATATACAGAAATGAAAGGACACCATAATAACAAAGAATACTAAAATGTGAAGTTTGGAGCCACACAAGATTCTTCACAAACTATTCATAGTGATAGAGTAAAAAGCATGATAGTTCTGTTAACGCAATTTGTAATTTATTCCTTCAAGTGCTGCTTTAAGGGAGACCACACTTCAAATGCTAAAATTTCCCATGCTACTTTTAGAGCTATCGTATTTTTTGTGAGCTTTTACATAATCTGAGCAAGTTCCATTATTATTGGGTCATAAATAGTTTTTTTTTTTAATAATTTTATATACTGCTATATTAAAATCTACCAAAAAATAAAGATTCTTTGTTTGATGAGATATTTAGCTTAGGGTGTTCTTGAAGCATTCAACAATAAAGTTATGTGAAGAAAATTCTATCACTCAAAAAAGGTTAAAGATACCACTCTGAAAAAGAAAAAAAATCAACAATAAAAATATTCCAGAAATTCTGCCTGTAGCTTTAAACAAAAGCCGACACAACTATATACGTATGAATGCAAATATATAGTGTGCAAATTTTGAGATCTGTATTACAAAAATGGCAGGAGTAGTAGGCCGTGAAGATGAAAATAAATGTTTTGAGAGAACTAAGAATTTCACATTTTATTGCATTTCAGGTTTCTTTAGGCTACCTTCTTATTTACTCATTTTCTATGGTATTGGGGTGAAAGAAAACAGCACATATATTCCTATTTCATGTGAAACTACTTATTTTCTAAGTTGTACCCCCAGGCTTATCATGTTTCTGCAATAAGCTCAGTCGCCTGGGAGGGGTAGGGGGTTGTAATGGGGGTCCAGAGAATGGGTAATATGGCTCAAATTTGCATTTCAGAACAATTTTAGCACACAAATGAAAAATATAAAAATTAAATGATTTATGTGACTCCCCTTAATTTCAAATAACT
>BOPN01001218.1:180879-200879 GCA_017312705.2 Penaeus japonicus
TGATGCTTTTTCAGGCATTCTGATGGTTTATAATCTAGGCTCTTAAACCTGGTGAATGCAAAAATGAGATAAAAAGGGAATATAATCTCAGTAATTTACAAATGGTGAGAGCGGGAAACCATCAAATGTTATAATTATTCATTAAACTTTTGGTGCTGATATCACAAAAATTTGATTTTAGATACATACCCCTTGACCATGTAAATCACAAAAATGCCACAACTTCAAATTAAAGTTCCAGCAAGATGAGGCATAACTCAACTCTTCTCCAATTTCACTGATTATAATACGAACAACTATAAGTTTAATTTTGCTTACTTTATACATTCTATGAGAAAATGTTGTATATCATCATTTATTCAAGGATGATTTACTAAAAATATATATATATAAAAATGCCAAAAAAAAAAAAATTCTTTGAGGAAAGTTATAATTGGAGGGGTAGGAGAAGGAGGAGGAGAAGGAGAAGGAGGAGTAAGAGGATGTGGAGAAGAAGAAGAAGGAGGAGGAGGAGTTGCAGCAGGGGGAGGAGGAGGAGGGGAAGGAGGGGAAGGAGGAAAAGGAGGGGAAGGAGGAAAAGGAGGGGAAGGAGGGGAAGGAGGAGAAGGAGGTGGAGGAGGAGAAGGAGGTGGAGGAGGAGGTGGAGGAGGAGGTGGAGGAGGAGGTGGAGGAGGAGATGGAGGAGGAGATGGAGGAGGAGATGGAGGAGGAGATGGAGGAGGAGATGGAGGAGGAGATGGAGGAGGAGATGGAGGAGGAGATGGAGGAGGAGGAGGAGGAGGAGGAGGAGGAGGAGGAGGAGGAGGAGGAGGAGGAGGAGGAGGAGGAGGAGGAGGAGGAGGAGGAGGACTGAAGGAGGAGGGGGACTGAAGGAGGTGGAGGAGGACTAAAGGAGGAGAAGGAGGAGAAATCAAAGTTGAAATAGGTTCATATCTACTGTTCTTTAAATCATAGTATTTTCTTTTTCAATCCTTTCATTATTATGATCAGTAGTTTTGCTTGATCTGGGAGTGAAAAGATGGAGATGAAATGGAGAATGAGAATATGGGAGAAAGAAAAGGGAATGAATACAGAGGCAGAAAAGATTCTCCCTTTTTTAAAGTAAAGTCAACAACAATTCTTGGGTAAACATTCAGAATAATGCTTCACTACTTAATACCAAAACAGTGGTACCAATGGATTTCTCTCACCTTCTACTATTCCTATATAGTGTTTAATATCTGCAATTCTGCCCCCTATAGGGAAAGGCATGAAGGAGATCAGGGATTCATCCTGCATAAACAATCACCTGATGAGTTTTTGCTTTACCTGATGAGCACTTGTTTTGAAAACGAGCCATCAGAAAATAATATATATTTCAGGATGTTCAATTTATCAATAGACGACAGCCAATGAGATCTACTCCTAGACTGATAGGTCAATCATAAAACTTTTGTGTTCCTTTGTTGTTTGTGAATCTGCGGGCTTGACTTTTCAAGCCTGTTTTGAACAAGCTGATATATCATAAAGCCATATGCATGTTTTGTTAACTTCAAACTTGCTATGGTTGGGAGATCATTGGGTTAGGATTTTGTACACAAAAATGCCCCACTGCAGCACACAGCAGAAGCCTTCCATCTGTGACATTTCTTGAATAATTTAAAGTAAAAAAGTTATTTAATATGGAAATGTAATACTCTCATCAGCTCTTTTGATTCTCATCCTGCATTGAGAAACAATTGATTAGTGTGTTTTGTCTTACCTTGTTTGAACAAGACCCATCTATTGTAAAAAAAACTAATTTAGGAAGCTCAATTCATCTACGGATGACAACCAATGAGGACAACCCATAGATCAAAAGGGCAATCACAGAAGTTCAAGTTTCTTATTATTCTTGAATTTGTGGACTTGACACTGAGAGCAAGTTTCGAGCCAGTTGTTGCAATATCTGTACTGGTTCAGTACAGGATACACAATGGCAACACAGGATACACACACCAATAATGTATTCAAAAGGATTATTGCTAAATAAGGAACCAGTCCCATGTCCATGTTTATTTACCAAAATAAAAACTCCAAAAACTCAATGTCAGGTATGACAAATGCTCTAAAAAGGGGAAGGGGGACCTTGGATGGGACTATCCCCAAAATTATGTAAAGTTAGATTTGGTCTTGGATTAGGATTTAGGAGTCGAAAGCTGCTCCAAAAACAGTGCATTCAAAATTCCCAACAAATATTGCTTCAAGCTATGACACAGGCGTGGAGGCAACTGCTTTCGCTGCTCACTGCATGAACCACACAGGTTACTAATTACTAATCCTTTGTTTATTTTATTTTACAGTACATGGAAATATCCCATATTTTAAGTGATCTGTAGCTCCTCCATCAAAACACAACAACAATACCCCAAACCTGTTGGGTATGGTGGGTGTGTGGCAAAAGGGAATATCAGACGCATTGTAATCACAGCTACATAAAACAGTCAATATGTATATTGCTTGTGAAAGAATCCTTGCCATAATTGAAAACTTTACCCAATTTATTTATATAACGCCCGGTAAGTTCCATGCTCTCCTCTACTATCAGGGCCCAGATTAACGAGAGGCATCCATCGGTACGACTTTCGTGGGATGTTTCACAAAAGAGATCAATGAAGTGAATAAGTCCTGAGCTATCTAATTGGTTAAATATCTCCGATATGTATATATCAGTAACCCTATACAAAGTAATTACCTTAGTAAAAAGGAAACTTTCCAACAAGAAATCCTCAGCTCGCGGTGTCCAGCCAGTAGGGTCAAGAACTCTCGTTTACTCACATGTTTTGTGAATCCGCGAACGCCCTCTGCTGAATGGAGCGCTCCTTTAACTTTTGAGAAACGTTCTTTTAGCTTTCTCGAAACACAACACCATCATATTCTTTTCTGAACTTTTATCAAGGAATTGCAATTTTTATTAATCTTTTTAACAAGACGTAATTTTGTTTCGTATTTAGCGTTTAATATTTCATAAATATCAACGAATTGCCTATGCGTAATTTCAGGCGGGAATTACCATTTATATTATTAAATTCCATTCTCAATCCCTATAAATATCCGGAAATATTTAGAAAAAAGTGTTTTGCTGACTTTTTACCTACACTCCACAGAACCGCAAGCATACGTGTGACCACATCTATTATATCACCCAAAGGAAGACAATCACATACTTCACCTAGGTAAAGGGAAGAAGAGGTTGCAAATCCGCCATATATATACAAGAGGGAAAAAAGGTAACATCGTTCTGATGTTGCCATACATTATCTCTAAGTCGCTGATGCAATGCAGATAAGGTTTGCATATTCTAAACTATCTTCCACACACAGGACTATCATCATAGCAGTTTGTAATTTGTTGAATGTGTTGTTTATTCGCGGACTCAATTAAATATCTTCACATCTTGAAACATAGATTGCCTACTGATTATTCACATCGCATTAAATGATAAATAAATACTTAGCCCAGTCCCTGTTTGCAAACTCCCATTGATTTAAAGATACAGGTACACCCTGCACCATATATATCAATCTTTGATGGTAAAAAATACATTTATCTTGTTTGTAGGATTCTACATTTTGGTTTGAGAATAATTAGATTCGGATTAAAGTCAGATGAGGCTCCAAGAACTACCCACTAATGGTGCCCCTTGGTCCTTCCCGCCACACCGGCGGCCTTTCCAATGGCTCCCCTTTGGCCGTTCCTGTATTGATTCTCAGGGGCTCCAAATTTTGGTCCTTTGGCTGTTCCTTTAGCCATTTCAATGATGCATGTTTGGTCGTTCCAATGGCACCACTTTAGTCATTCCATTAGTACTCCTTTGCCAGTTAAAATAGTGCCCCTTTAGCCGTTTCAACGGTGACCTTCCGGCCCCTTCAGTAGCCTTCTTGACCTTTTCAATGATTCTATGGCTGCTTCTATGGTGCCCCTTTGACCATTCCAATGGTGCGCCTTCGGCCATTCCAATGGTACCCCTGTAGCCGTTCCAGTGGTACCCCTTTGGTCATTCCAATGGTCTTTATGGCAGTTCCAATGGTGCCCCTTTGGTCGTTACAATAGTGACCCAATAACTTTCCAAGTAGTGCCATTTTGGTCGTTCAAATGGTGATTCTTTGGCCGTTTTAAAAGTGCCCCTTTGACCCCTTCAACAATGCCCCTTCTACTATACAACGCTGCGAGAACCAGATGTCAGATGGCATCATGGTGGAGTGTATAGAAAAAAAAACAATACAAATTTGTTGCTCTTAATGGGATTCCCTAAAACTTGGAGGCTGCAGTTAAGGTATCGTTACTTTGTGGTACCCCATTTCCTTTGGTGTCTTGAGTACATGCTAACATGAATACTGGAAAATAGCGGTTTTCAAACATTTTCTGTGATGGAACTATAAACTGACGTTTAGCCTTAAAACAGAATGCATCTTGGGCTGTTCCATGAATTACAACTGTCCGTAACAAAATACACATAGGTTGTATGCCTATATGATAAACATAAAACTCACTAGAGAACTTAAATAACTTTTAAATTGAATTGAAACTAACATAAGAAGGAGCGTGATGATCTCTAATAACGAATTGAGGCAAGCAAAACATACAGAATAAGTTAAATTAATGTAACTTCTTTGGTAGGATACTTCATGGGATGCAGAAACTAAACTTTATATGATTTCAGTTTGTGACAGAAACAAAACTAAATATGTTTTTTTCACTTTGTAATTTTGTGGTACCCTTACGGAAAGTAATGTGACAGTTAGTTTAGGAACCACTGTTTTAAAATATTGGTTTAATTCACACACAATGAAATGCCGAACTGCAGTGGTCGAGATTTCTAATCTAAGGGTTCCTACATGTGTAAATTATATGTTTACTGAAACTTTACAATTTGATGACCTCCCTCAGATTCAACTATACAGCTGCTGGTAGGCACATATAACGATGGTCTGATATTTACAAGATCATGGGACTGTCCACAGAGAAACCAAATTATGGCATGGTGAAGACGAGAAATGGTGATGAGATGAAAAGTATGCGTACGATAAGAGGTTCCTGAATTCTTTAGGACGAAATAAGCTAGCGTTCCTCAGTCATTCTGGTCTTCGGCTCTACCCTTCGTTATATACTCAGAAAAAAGTTAGCAATTTCTCTACCTCAAAAATATTTTTTTGGCCTTTACCGAAGAATGAGAGTTGCTGGCGTTGCTACCCCTTTTACATTCACAAGATTGTTTTGATTGCAGCAAGAAGCCAATAAATAAAAAAGTTTATTATAACTGGACCAAGCTTCGACAGTTATACTTTTGGGGAAGCAAGTAGCAGTAGTTGTATTAAGTATCTAAAATTCAGAAAAGGAGAGTGGTTTTCTTCGATTTACAAATACGTTGAATCGCTGATGGACATTCGGTGCCAGAGTTCCATCTAAAAATCCATTTCTGACATTTCTAACATGTGAGATAATGGAAAGTAGTCTCGTACATTCAAGCTTTCTGTGATAAATTGGAAAACATTAATTAACTTCCTAAAATTTACCGATAACTCAGCAATACATTTTATTAATACACCACATTACTTATTTCATTCACGCTCTATAACAGTGGTTCTTAACCCGGGAGATTATTCAAGGGAGGCATAAGTAAATTTTAGGAGGGTGCAAGCTCGGGGGAAGAAGTAGGGAAGTTCTTTATATATTTATTTCTCTTACCAACTATGATAGTGTTTATGGTAATTATCTTATATGATAATTAATATGACATTATGCAATGGAAGTGTGTGTGTGTGTGTGTGTGTGTGTGTGTGTGTGTGTGTGTGTGTGTGTGTGTGTGTGTGTGTGTGTGTGTGTGTGTGTGTGTGTGTGTGTGTGTGTGTGTGTGTGTGTGTGTGTGTGTGTGTTCTACTCCTCAACACCATTGGTCAATAATTCAGAAATAGCATTATTTATGTTATGATAACATGTATGTAAAGAATAGATGCCAATTCTAATAATCCTCATCATGAATCCCTTTGTAATAAATATGCGATATGATCTCACATCCATTATAGATATATATATATGATATAGTACAAATAAACACATGAATGATAAGTAATAGATTTAATAAGAAGATGATATACGCATATTTTCTTCGACACGTTCTGGCAACACTGGCGAAGTAGCAAGTCTCATAACACGTTGAGGGATGGCAGTGAGCACGGCGCATGGAGAAGGTGGGTTGACGATAATGCTTTAGAAAATTCGAAGTAAGGATATTTATATGATCTTGATAATGATAATACACCATATATACGGGAAACTTCTTGTTCATACAACTGAAGGTTGTGTAATGTCTCTGATATTACAAGAAAGTTTTCTGTAGTAGGCTGTTCTACAGTGACTAAAATGAAATCTGAATTATTGTTAATAGATCATTGAAAGCTAATGTTAATTTTCTGTGGTTTGTGAATAGCAAAATAATTGTGAAAAGTGATGTAACTGTTTTCTAGCTGTTGGATAGAGAAAAAGGAAGGCAATTATTTTATTATTTTATGTAACTGTAACTCGGGTGTTGGAAAAATAGAGAAATGTCCTAAGCTTGGAAATGTGCATGATAGAATGAAATGGAAATTATTTTGCTGGACTCACCCAGGGCCTGTCAAACACTGACCGTGAAGTTATGGTATGACAAGGATAAATGTTTACTGTGGCTTACTAATCAAGGCTTTTTCTATGATTGGTTTGGCTGTGTTCTTTCCAAATCCACTTGAAATTTGGTCAGATCTGTATTTTCAGAAAAGAACAACAAACCCCACCACATATATTCTGGCATGATAGAGCTTTTACTGTTCACTAATTGGATATCTGA
The DNA here is from genome assembly GCA_017312705.2 of Penaeus japonicus. Classification (NCBI taxonomy): domain Eukaryota; kingdom Metazoa; phylum Arthropoda; class Malacostraca; order Decapoda; family Penaeidae; genus Penaeus; species Penaeus japonicus. The sequence goes on from BOPN01001218.1 coordinate 187,724, forward strand.
CTGCCAGGAAAGTCAACAAGCTTCGTCTTTCAAAAAAATATAGGTTTGATAGCCTTTTTTGGTGTGTCAAAGGTGTGTTGGCCAGTGGTGGATGTGCCATTGTTTAGTTAACATTTACCATTTATAATTTATGATACCTGATCAGACACCTGTTATGACTTCCAGGAAATTGAAAACACATTTATAGCTTTAGTGAGTATTTTTAAATGAAGCTTAGTCTTTCCTTTTTAATATCCTTGTCTAACAATAATTAGGATAAGATCTTTGAATACTTTGGATCAGTTCATGCCATATTGGGCTATGATTTTAAAGATATATCTGTGTGACTATCACTATGAGCAACATTGCTAATTTGTGTATGAATGTTATCCTATACATATATGTGTGTGCATGCATGTTTGTTTGTTTTTTCATGTGATGTAGGAAACCTGAGCTCATTTTTTAAATATACCAGGCCATAAGAAGTAAAAATTATAATAAATAATACCTCACTAAGGTGAATGTATGATTTAAAATAATGGATTAAAAAATGTACAAGCCATTGAAAGCTTTTAGGCTATAGCAAGTATTACGGAAATTTGTTGTGTTAAATGTGCCAAATAGATCATGAGTCGTCATTTGAATACCTGTCAAATGGAAAACAGCTGATTTGAATCACTGGAAATAAGATACACATTTCTAATACTCATTTAGAGAAGGTGTCTTAAATGACAACCTCAGATTACACAAAGTTACAAGACATGAGGAATTATGGCAGTTCTTTCATTCATATGATGAGTTATTGGGAAATGCCTATTCATAATTTTTGTCTTTCCCTTTTTATGTGAATGTAATCTGAGAATTCCTAACTCCATCTTCATTTTCAGAATAGTTTGAAGTGTTGGTCAGATATAGACGTCTGAGCCCATAATGCACCCTGATCTCTCACCGCATCTCCATAGTGAAGAATGCAACAAGTTGATCTCCCAGCTCAATAACTGTCATGATGAAGTAAGCTGTAAGAATTGAATATCTTCAAATAATAATGAGTAAAAATTATTGTGACATTTGGAAGAAACTTATGATATTTCGATAAGATTTTACTATATTTGTTAAATTAGCAGATGATTGTAATTGTTTTATGTGAGTAAAATATGAAGATGATTAATAATTATCAAAATTTTGTAAAAGGAATCAGATAATAGGATGAATTGAAATGCAAATGCAAAAGTAACATGAACATTAAGTGAATAATTGTTTTTCTCCTGTTTTTCATCATCACCTTCAGTTCCATTTGTCTTCCTTTTTTTATTCTTGTCTTTCATCATCACGTTCAGTTCCATTTGTCTTCCTTTTTTTATTCTTGTCTTTCATTCCATATTTCTTTTTTCTTGCTTTTTTTTGTATTTCCCTACTCAACTGCCTCATTTGTCATTAACTCCTTCTCTTCCTTAGTTGTTGTTGTTGTTGTTGTTGTTGTTCTTGTTCTTGTTGTTCTTGTTCTTGTTCTTGTTCTTGTTCTTGTTCTTGTTCTTCTTCTTGTTCTTCTTCTTGTTCTTCTTCTTGTTCTTCTTCTTGTTCTTCTTCTTGTTCTTCTTCTTGTTCTTCTTCTTGTTCTTCTTCTTGTTCTTCTTCTTCTTCTTCTTCTTCTTCTTCTTCTTCTTCTTCTTCTTCTTCTTCTTCTTCTTCTTCTTCTTCTTCTTCTTCTTCTTCTTCTTCTTTTCTTCTTCTTCTTCTTCTTCTTCTTCTTCTTCTTCTTCTTCTTCTTCTTCTTCTTCTTCTTCTTCTTCTTCTTCTTCTTCTTCTTCTTCTTCTTCTTCTTCTTCTTCTTCTTCTTCTTCTTCTTCTTCTTCTTCTTCTTCTTCTTCTTCTTCTTCTTCCTCTTCTTCTTCTTCTTCTTCTTCTTCCTCTTCTTCCTCTTCTTCTTCTTCTTCCTCTTCTTCCTCTTCTTCTTCTTCTTCTTCTTCTTCTTCTTCTTCTTCTTCTTCTTCTTCCTCTTCTTCCTCTTCTTCCTCTTCTTCCTCTTCCTCCTCTTACCTCCATTTATCAAGATGTTTTACTTTCCAGAACAAATTCATGAAGTTCATGGGAGTATGCAATGAGTTTGACAGAGCTGTGTGGAAGTGTTTAAAAGCAGAGGTGAGTTAGAATTAAATTAAATTATGTTACAGTTAATGAAAACAGAATGATATTCAACATGCTCTATTGCAATTATTTTATAATGCCTAATGTAAGACTATACCTAAGCAAATGTCCTATCCACGAAGCGCACATTGAAAATGAAACGAGAAACAGACTGGCAGGTGAAAGAGCAGAGAAAAAAGGTTCTTGACAAAATTCAAGGAAGCCCATACCTGGAATAAGAAAATTGATAGATAGCACTGTTACAATGACTGATAATATCAGTTAAATCTCTTATTTTTGTAAGCATTTTAAGACAACCATGGGTCTTCCACCATGGTTTTGAAGATGCCCATAGAAGAGTCTGTGGTCCTAGACGCAACTATCCAAAAGTGATTGAAATTATTTCTTCACTCCCTATTTTGGCCCTTGAATGACTTGAACCAGTCTAACTCCAGCTAGTGGGTGTGAAAAGTCTGAAAATGGAAAAAATGGTTCAGAAAGTATGAATTCTCAAGGCACTGAGGAAGAGGTAGATAAAGAAATTCAACTCAGAAGGAGATGGAGAAAAGTACCCTCACCTGATAAAACTGGACATACATGTATCATGGTCCACACCAACAAGTTATGTTTACTGACTCTCTCTCACCACCACCCAGTCCTAGCAGAGAAGAAGCAGATTACAGATGTTAGTAGCTGGAATTTTGTTTTAAGACTTTTTCAGTAAAATATGTGTTATATTATTCAGTTTAAGTTTCATTTTCTTGAAGCATACCACATCTCATTTGCATGAGTATTACTCATGATTTGTAAATAGACTGATGCCTTTAAAAAGAATTAGTTGCTATAATCATGATATATATTTGGGGTGTATTATAATTATCTTATGTAATATTATTTCAGATTAATTTTGATGTGGGCAAATTCAATCGTTTGAATAACCAGGTGTCAGGAAAAGATGGCAGTGCCAACATATGGGTCTCAGATCTCCAGTATGCATTATCTCATGTTCTGATGGCTCTGTACACTGTCCTATGCAGGTGTGAATGGCAAACTTATTAGGGGTAAGGTAGCTTAATGAATATCTTTTTTATATTACAATGTAAATACAGCAGGATATGAAAAATATGAATGTGCCATTGATGTGATTATTGATTCCTCATTATGATTTACAGGTCAATGAGCGGCTCACTTCAAATCCCCAGTTGCTGATGGAGCGGCCCAATGCAGAAGGTTACTTGGCCATTGTGTTACCCCCACTGCGGAATGGAGTTTTTGTGAAAAGCAAGCTGTTATCAAAGGAAGAATATGAAGCTCTTGAACACTGAATGCCAGTTGTTCAGTCTATGTATAGATATTCATTATTGATGTATATTATAATGGATATGTTATTTTCTTTTCTGATAGATTTTATAAATGTTCTTCATTGTCTTGTAAATAAAAGAACTGGTAGTAAAATAGAGTATTTATATCCAGATACAAAAAACAGACTCTAGTTACTATCATATAAATTTACTGTAGGGAAATCATCATTACTTAAAAAGAAATTTATGTTAACTCAGGATAACATTCAGAATTTAGTAGTCTCAGAATGTACTTATAACAGTGATAAACGATAATCAAAGATCAAATATTACTTTTGGGGAATCATGAGTAACACATACATATATAATTTCCAATAATTATTATTGTTCTTTTCAGTTCACAGCATTTGACTTGTAGATGAAATATTCTTGTATGGATTTAAAGCACATCCCTCATTTTCCTTAGGATTTCCTAATCATCATCGTGCTTACATTTAGATAAGGTATTTTATAATGATTTTGACTGAATCAGATAAAATGAAGAAATAAAGCATGGGAAAGTGTAGAAATATATTACAGACCACTTATCTTAGTTGCAATAAATATGAAATCAAAATGTAAAAATAAGTTATGTAATTATTTACTTTGCCTCATGAAGTTGATCTATATTTATTTTTTTACCACCTCAATATTTACACCTTGTATTCATAAAGACTGGTTAATGATATTTGTAGATTATTTTTAAGAAAATAAAAAAAAATTACACTTGAACAAATACAAAATGATGGAAAGGTAGAAATATAGGTGGACTTTTTCCAATTATTGATATAATAATTGATATGATTGATATAAATACCATACCAACAATCTGATAGGTTCATCCTCTTGCTTTATAATTCTAAATTAACCTTCGACATAACAATTTTGTTACTCAGAAGTTGCAGGGGTGACAAATCCAGATCTCTTAGTGTGACAATTTCTCCCCAACAACAAAGTAATACACACTATGCAAAAATTAATGAATGAGCTTGGCCACAATGTAAATATCTTTGTGCTAAAATTGATGGTCAAATGTCACCTCAAATTATGTGTGAACAGTATTTCCAATAAGTTTTAATATATACATATATGTATACAATTTTTTCTTTCTGAAAGCATGAGAGCCTGTGTCTCCTGTTTACTACTCATGTCATATTGACATATTAATCAACATGAAAGTGCTACCTTTTACTCCAAAATACCAGAAAGTGCTGAAAAAAAGTTGCATTTGTGCAAGTCTATGCAGTAAGATAGAATCTGAAGATGAATGCTGATAGGTTTAATACAGTGGTTCTTAATCTTGTTGGAGATACTGAACCCCACATGGTTCATCCGTGCATTCAGTGAACCCTTCGTATTTAAAAAAATGAAATATGATTTCCAAATATATGTATTATAATATTAGTGCACAAAATGAACTATGCATCTGTTGCACACAACATCACTGTGTTCAAAGCACAAAACCAAAAAACATGAGTTCCACATAAAAACAAAAACATAACTCAGTGTGTGTGTGTGTGTGTCTATATCTATCTATCTATCTATCTATATATATATATATATATATATATATATATATATATATATATATATATATATATATATATATATATATATATATATATATATATATATATTATATATATATATATTATATATTTATATGTGTGTGTGTGTGTGTGTGTGTGTGTGTGTGTGTGTGTGTGTGTGTGTGTGTGTGTGTGTCTGTGTGTCTGTGTGTGTGCGTTTGTTGAATCTATGCAGAAAATAAAGACATGATATTAATAATGATTTCCATCATATGTCAGTTACTTTTTCCTATTAGAAGTAATTTAAACTCTAGGATATGTATAATTTCTCTCTGTTATTTAGATTACATTATAAAGTATCACCTTAAGCCATGAGTAAGTGTCAGGTATAAAGACAGCTTAATGATAGGAGAAATAAAGGATTTCTAATACCAATTTCAGAAGGATGTGTGTCTCGCACATAACCAGGTAAATACTTTATAGAGTGTGCAGACATCTTCATAATGCTAGCTAAAATACCTTCGATGTCAGTCAGATGAATAAAAGCCCTGTTTAACAAAGGCTTACTGGATTACAATGAAAAAATCCATCCTCAATAAGTTTTAAAATCCCCGCTTTGACCTTGACAATGACGTCATATGTAAGTACAAACCCCCCGTCAATCGCCAGGAAATAAGTTCCGCCAATCACAAATGTTACCAAGAAATCTCATCCATATTTAAAGATATTTTATATAAACCCGATGTGAATTACATAAAGGTTTTCAAGAAAAAAAAAGTCTGCCGGAGCTAATTCCACGTTTACTTTGCGAAATAAACACGTAAAACTGAGGGTATAGATGGCGTTACGGTTCCTGAAAAGACTACACTTTGTAAGAGACGGACTCACGGAAAGTGGATTGGCAGTGACTCATTCTCATCCTCTGCCTTTGACAAAATCCACTTGTTTGTGAGCGTGGTTAAGTCTCGTCACGTGAAAGGTGAGCAACGTCTTGTGATAAGGTAGAAGTCGTAGAAGGTTGGTGTTATATATATATTTCGGTTGTTAGAAGGGGAGGAAAAACAGTTTTCACTACAGAAGTTTGGGAAATATTTTCTCAACTGACAGGAGATAACATCAAAAGATGTAAGGGAAATGTTTAAGGCTCCAGACGACACACTCGAGAAAAAAGTGATTTGCTTTGCGTTTTTAAGTGATTAATTATAGGGTTTGTCGGTTGTTAGGGACAAATCATGTGATGTCTCCACCAGTTCGTGGCTTTTACATTCCTCTAATTGTGGAAAAGTATCGGAATGTTTACAGTTTGTAGTTTACAATTAGTACAAGGTAAATAGGTCATTTGAGGAATTCTAAGACGCTTCTTTTATGATATAGTTGTTGCAAATTAGAGTATAAAGTAACTTGATTTATAAGCCTTAAAAGGTCCAACCAAATTTTGAGTCTTTTATGTATGATTACTGATAATTGGAAATGTAAACAGTGCTATGGCAACACGAACAGGGGAATTTTCTGCTTTGAACAATGGATGAAATACTGTTTATATGTTCATTTACACCTTTTTACAGTTTGATGTGTATCAGAACCAATGGTAATTTTTTTTATTGTGTCTAACCCCTTCTTTCTGTTATCATCTTTATATTATAATTATTCTTCTCATCAACAGAACTTTCAGGATGGAGAGGTAAAGTTCACCTGTCAAAGATCACTGTATACTGGCTAATTTTGTATTGGTATCAAATCTTATTGCACATATTTACCACGTGTGCATTTATGATGTAATCTGAATGTAGCTTTATGAAGTGTGATTTGATACAGGACTGCAGTATGCCTTTTATTGATCCATGACAGATTTTTTTTTTTTTTTTCTATGTGCTATCAAACTGGTTTAATAACTTCCATATACAGTGGGGCCTCAACTCTAGCAACTGTAATGGACAGTAAAGCCTTGCTAAAGTGGAAATTGCTAATAAGGAGATAAACTTTAAATTGGAAAAATTGATGTCATCTATCAGGTTGACCCCTCCAGTCTTATTTTGCCTCTTAGAATACCTGATACAATAACAGAACTAGATATAAAAAATATAGATACCTTGATACAGCATTAACCCATTCACAATGGGAGGTATATTCGCCTACTCCTGTTTCCACCAGGAAGACAACAAGCGCGTGACGCTTTGTTCCGGGGTGTTTTCCCACTGTGCGAGGCCGTGTTGAACCTCTCAGAACGTTTTTCACCCACCCTATCCTTATGGTTTGCATGATTGTGTCTGCAATGTAAATGCATATAAAAATATTGCCTTGTTCAGAGGAGGTATCTTAGTCCAGAACATGCTACAGTAATACATTTTTTGTGTTATTTGATTGAACTTTGCCTATTTTCTTCATTTTTATATGATAACTGCCCCACCCGGAAGTCTTCGAGAAAATACTTGACGTTTCAGGACGTCACCCGGAACCGGGGATATTTTTCGATCACGTGATAGGACGTCATCCGGTGGGAATGGGTCAAAGGTAACCCACTCTATATGCCAGGGTCATGCTGTCAAGGTTGGACTAACTCACTTATGATCACAATGCATGTAAGAGTGTTTGTTTTGAGACTAGAACCAACACACTGTGTAACAGCCCATAACAGTGCCTCTTTTATGGATTACCCAAGGATGAATTACCTTGGGGAGAAGGAAAATTACCAAGGAAATAAAAATTAGTTGTGAGTGAATGTAATTTTATAATAAAAACCCAAGGGTTAATGACATTCAAATGTGAAACATTGGCACATGATTGCTAATCCTAGTTCATCCATCACATGTCTAGGATTAGAATAGGGTTTTCAACCTGTTGCTGAACCTGATTTTGCTCTTTAAAAGACTGCTGAACTTGATGCCCCACTGTACTTTTGACAAGGCTGTTGAATATACCTTTATTGTATTACTTGTAACTTGGTGCAAAGGATATGTTCTGTAGCAAGCTAGTGTGCTAATGAATATGTAACACTAAAAGGAAGAAAAGTAATTATTTATTACTAATTACCCGTCACCTCTCTCCCTCCCTCCCTCCCTTTCTCCCCCTTCCTCTCCTATTTTTGTTTCCTCTATATTTCTCCTCTTCCTCTTCCTTTTTTGTGACAAGTGCTGTTTTTTATCTCTGAAACTTCCTTAGATATTTTATTTTAAAATTTCTAACAACTACTACTCCTATAATTTTGTTAAGTTAAGCAGACATGCTCTTGTCTATAATATTTTTATACATACAGAGTATTTCACACCACAGGCTCTCCAAGGATTTTTTTTTTGTAGGTTATTTTTCTTGCTTTTTATTTTTATTTTTTAGACATTTCTTATTTTAATATTCTTGACCTCCACTTTAGTGACTGATATTCTAACTTTTATATTGTTGTTAAGTTAAGTCTTATTCCATATCTACAAAGATTAAAGGACAGAAAGTATAACAAAAGAAGCATACAGGAATGTTTTACTTTTGTTATGCTTGTGATATATCTCACGTTCTATTTGATTTTGTATCATCAATATTACACATTCTTTGCAGCACATCAAGAATGGATTGGTTGTTTATTACAAAGATGACTCCTGAGGAGATGCTCAAGAACTAGCGAAGCATTGGAGCAAAACTATGCTGAGATTTGGATCGAAGAGCAAAGATGGAGCAGCAGGAAAAGAAGATCATTGCTGACATTAAGAAATATGCAAAGATGGGCCAAATGGTGAGATTGTTTAAGACAATAGGAATTTTCTTTTTTTCACCACTGAAATATTATATTTACTTTACTGTATTGATTGTTAATATGAGCTTTCAGTTATAACTGTTTTAATGAAAGGTATAAATGGTCAAGGACAGTAAAAATATCATTATGAAATTACTTGCATGTAAGCAAGAGAATAAAAAATTGTAGTGGACAGAGGATAGAAAAAAATCTGAGTTCCTTATCAGGTGCTTTGCTTTATGTAAGGAGAATTGATTGCAAACTGACTCACACTTTTTAGATATTTTTTTAAAAGAATGTTTTTCTTGTCCACCATAGGATGCGGTTAAAGTAATGGCAAAAGATTTAGTGCGCTTTTCATTAAGCCACACCAAGAAGTTCATCATGATGAAGGCTCAGATCCAAGCCGTTTCACTCAAGATCACTTCCCTGAAGAGTCAGAATGCCATGGCAGGTGCTATGAAGGGGGTTACCAAGGCCATGATGAGCATGAACAAAGTGAGTATTTTATTGTAGGTTCAGGTTTTAGCATTAATACATGCTACCTTGTGTCAGTAAAGATAAGGGGGGGATGTATTGGTTTTTGGAATTTATTCTTTTTAGAACTAGTGGCTGCTGCGTTTTTGCCCTTTTCTGTTTCCCAAATCAAGAGATAAATATCATTTTGTTTATGACAGGGAATGATGTTCATATCATTGGATATATAAATCTTGAAATTTAACTGCAGAATATTATTTTCTTATGGAATTGTGCACTTGAATCATGTGTTAAAAAAAAAAAAAAAAACAAAAATATATATATATATATATATATATATATATATATATATATATATATATATATATATACATATATATATATATATATATATATATATATATATATATATATATATATATATATATATATATATATATATATATATATATATATATATATATATATATATATATATATATATATATATATATATATATATATATATATATATATATATATATATATATATATATATATATATATATATATATATATACATATATATATATATATATATATATATATATATATATATATATATATATATATATACATATATATATATATATATATATATATATATATATATATGTATATATATATATATATATATATATATATATATATATATATATATATATATATACATATATATATATATATATATATATATATATATATATATATATGTATATATATATATATATATATATATATATATATATATATATATATAATAATAATAATAATAATAATAATAATAATAATAATAATAATAATAATAATGATATAGTAGGATACATAGCTAATATGTCATCAATTTCCAGGCAACTGAAACTTCCTCAGATCCAGCAGATCATGCAAGAATTTGAAAAACAGACTGAGATTATGGACATGAAGGAAGAGATGATGAATGATGTCATAGATGATGCCATGGGTGATGAAGATGACGAAGAGGAGACGTAAGTTTGTGCTTTTTAGAATGCTGTAAAGTGTTATTTTTCCACATTTATATCTGTGTGCATAATGTTAAAAATTTATACCAGCACTTTCAGGAATATTGACAAGATATTGTGTACACTTATAAATTAATAAACTAAAGCAATTTTCCATTTATAAGTATAAACTTATATTTCATACTTGCTATTTGTATACATGTTTATATGAATACTTCATAAAAAGAAGAGGAAGAAAAATATATTGATGATTCTCTAAAAATTCTTTCTCTGATGCCATGCACTACACAGAAATTCTGAACACCATTGGGTTTGGATTCAGCCATCCTTCCATTCTGATTTAACTGTAAGAAATGACTATTGTCATCCATTGTCTGTGCAGTGGTAGTGCCAGGCTGTTTGAACTCACAAATGCGTATTTGTTCAGAGCAACTTCTTTTCAAATTCTTTTAATAGTTGAAACATATTCCACAATGTCCTTCTTTTCAAATTCTTTTCATAGTTGAAGCATATTGTATTCCACAATGTCCTGCCAAAATTTGTCTAGGAGAAATTTGTAATATCTAAATTCCAAAATTTTAAAAATTCAAGTGTTCTGTTTGATAATATTGTGTTTGATTTTGTTATTAATCAGTCAAATGAAATTATTGAGTGAACATTATGATTAACATTATATATTATTTGTATATTATAGATATATATAGTTTCAAAATATAGAATATCTTATATAATGATACAATATATAAGCAAAATATTGAGTTACTGTTATTTTCAAGTAAATTCAATTATCAAAACCTCTACTAATGGATAATTGGTGGATTTGTTCACATGAGGTGGCAGCCTAATGGGAATGAATGGCAGAAGGGCAGTTACATCAGGAGGTTATTTTATTATCAGTGCTGCTTTCATGTTCTGTATATACTATTTTAAAATTGTTGTCAAAATGAGAAACATTCTTTTTAATTTTTTATTTATTTTATTTTTGCCGAGATGCTGTTGTATCCCAAGTCCTGGATGGCTAGGCCTTCAGATGACAGAAGGCCTGAGTGATCTCCCATCAGCAGCTGGAACCATTGGTAATCCAACTCCTGCCAACAAGCAGTCTGTGGCAGTAGCAGATGCAGCTGATGATGATATACAGGCCAGACTGGACAACCTCAGGAGAGAGTAATGCCCAGGTTCCAGATGAATGAGAGAGAAATTTATTATTTTTGCTAAGTCTTCACTGAAGCTAAATAAAAGTATGGTAATTAGTCATGCTAATTCTATAAATTATAGTGTTAGTAGTTGTTAGGGAGTTTTAATTTTAAGCCTTCAGTGAATCCCATAGGTTTAAATTTAACTTGAAAGTGGTGTAAAGAAAGAAAACCAAAATTCCCCAGAAGAAACAAACCAAATTGGAAATTCCTGTGTATCTTATCAAAACCCAGGTTTAGTATTTGGGATAGAGAAATTAATTTTGTTAATTTGTAAGATGATAATGTCATTTGTCACAAACATTTAACCTTGAAAACTATTTTATAAGCTGCAGTAAATTATGTTTATCTTGAAATACAGTAAATTGGCAAAAGTGAATGTAGGAAACTACCTGTTTTTTTTGTTTTTTTACTTGAGTATAGGACCAGGTATGCAGAAGTTTGAGAGTGACAGTGCTAATTTTCCATATTTAGATGATAGCTTATTTAGGAAGTAAAGAATTTCCAAGGTGCCTCATACTTAGGCAGCACTTCAAGTAGCCAGTCATAATTTACAACTATATAGAAACATGGAAGTTGGTCATGAAATATCTATACCTGTCTTTTTATCTCCTTTTTTTCCAATATATGAGGTATCAGTGCATCTAGATACTGATAAATAAAAAAAAGGAAAAAAGACCTCATATGACTTGTAATACGTGCTAGCCAAAAGAAATTGGCCTTACACTATACAAATTCATGTTTTGTTTTGTACCACTTGTTTCGTTTAGGAAATAAATACCTCAAAGAAAAGCATCCAAAGTTTCATATATTGATTTCTAAGATTAGGCTTATGACTATTACATATTATGAAATTATATTATATTAGCAAGAGTGTAGGTTTTATAAAGCTTGAGTGATTTAGCAAATAGAATATAGTAATGGCTTTCGTGGCCAGGCTGCCAACAAAATCTGGTTCAAAGGTCAATGTTATGGTTGTAATTTTTTAAAAAGACTAGGTTAAGTGGAAATACTGAAGAATGCTTTAAATGTTGATAACTAAAGAAAATGTGATTGTTTGTGTTTTTTTTATTTAGTTGTTATCATATAGATAAATAAATTTTTGAAGATTTTACTGTATAACCCTTATTTCATATCTTTATGATTTTAAGAAAAATAACAAACAAGGACAACCAATGTTCAGACTTTAATGAGAAAATTAGTGACTTAGGTACTAAACATAATGTGGCCTTTCATATTTAAGACTTACAACCCTAAATATTTGACATAGAAAAATAAATGAAAATAAATCATAGATTCCTGTCAAATTATAAAATAAATCCTGCAACTACCTGAGAACTAGGGAAAATTTATGTGAAGGTCAAACTGTTTGCATATTTTTAAAAAGAAACTAAAAAATATATAAAATAGCATATATAAGAAGAAAACTAAATTGTTCAATCTTGATTTACAATGAACCTATCAGTGCTACAGAAGCATAGTCACATAGGTTACTAAATAAAATCCAAAGCATCTGCAGCAACTGCTGACTTTATTAAAACCTAACTCTTAAAATAACATATATTTAGTTCAACATGATAGCTGTTATAAATAATATAGCAATTATATTCCTCCTTATTGTAGAAAGGCATTTTTCATATCTTTCAGTAATTTTCATGCTTGTCAGGTTACAAGTAATTGGCGAGGTAATTTGGAATGAGTGTTAGCATAACATTTTGCACAGCTTTAGCAATGTACTGGCATTCTTCTTCAGTCTTCTGCCAGAATAGAT
>BOPN01001218.1:218379-220879 GCA_017312705.2 Penaeus japonicus
TATTTTTTTAAAGATTGGTGGAATTTCATCTAGTCCAGTTGCTGATTTTATTGCTATATCTTTGATTGCCTCAAGGACATCTCTTTCATTGAAAGTTATATCCGTGAGACACTCAATGTTGTTGATAATTTTGAAATGTTCAGGGTCTGATATTATTTTTTCTATTTTAGGAACACTTAAAACTTTTTTCAGTTTTGAGTAACGCAGCCATTTCCTTTGAATCAGTTACCTTAGCACCATTATTCTCAAGAGGTCCAATTTCTACATGAGCGAATAATTATTTTACATTGCTCTGTATTGTTTCAACTGCTCGTTTTTCTTCAACATTTGTTTTGTTACTGATATATGTATATATATATATATATATATATATATATATATATATATATATATATATATATATATATATATGTATATATATATTTATTTAATCTGTCTTCTATTCATTTAACCTCTGTTTTAATTCTTTTCTGTTTGATATGATCTGTTGTCTCATTCAATCTCTTTGTTCTATTCTTCTTGTTTCTCTATAGTACCTTACGATCTCTTGGTATAATATTCTTGTTTCGGTTCTATTTCTGGGGCACAAATCTTTTGCAAACATCCTTACAAGCATCGTATAAACTCTTCACCATATCATCTGGTGTTAGTAGGTCTTCAATATCTTTCAGTGATTCATCAAGCGATTTGTTTATTATTGCCCAGTCAATGTTATTGTGATTGAAGGTTTTGGACTATTTTCTGCTTGGTCTACTTGTTTTCCACCATTTTTCTGTATTCTTAATTTGCTTAATGTTATTTCAACGATATTGGTCTGACTGAGCTGTCTAGTTTGATGATCAGGCCAAGTAAGTTTTCCTCCTTTGTTGGGATTTTGTTCATTTGGTTGAGGTAATATTGCTCCAATTTTGAATTTCTTTGTTTCCCAACCAACAAAGGGGAAATTAAGGTCTCCAAGTCTTATAATATTTCGTGTACTCATGATATAATGACTAATGATGTTTATATCTATAACTGAATATCTGTTGATGTTTGCCATGTCCTCTAGGCATGTTAATTTTGTTTGGGTTGTTTTTTTTATATAAACCTTGAATATTTAATAATATGAAAGTATCCAATGTGTTGTTTCTTTTAATGTCTACATCACTATTTGTAGTTAAATTTCACACCTTACTCCCGATTTCTGGGGAAGCTGAGCCTTCCCCCGAAGCAGGGTTGGCGTTTACTTTCCTTGCTTGTCTTTGCACAAACAAGAACGCTTCTTAGGACTGAACGTCCTTGTCTGTCACTGCTCATGTACCAGTATTTTCTATCTCCGTCTATTTCCGTTTTTTCGGATTATTTATCTTATTTTTTTTTCTTTTGTCTTTCTTCATAGTTTAGATACTGTGATATCCATATTCCTTTTAGTTTTTCAATTTCCTTCAATTTCATATTTTTCCCTATTAATTGCTATTTTTGTTTTTCACTTTCTAGTTTAGCCTCAAAGCCTCCTTCTTCAGATATCTGTCTTCTCTATATGCAATCTCAACTTTAATTGTTTCATTGAGTTGTTAACTTGTTACAATATCATTCATTGTTTCCATGTCATTTTCATTTCTCTTTTCAGAACTTTCTTCTTTTTTTTATTCTACATTGTATATGAAAACTGTTTCCTCTGAATGCTTCATCTTCCCTCTTCTTTTCTGGTTCTTCCGTCAAAGGTTGCTTTGGTTTCTGTTTTTTTCTTATTACTGACAACCCACCAGTCAGCCTCATCGTCTGTTGTTATTTGCTCGGTGTCTGGGCTATTTGTGCGTTGCGTCTCTCTCTTCTGCTTCACTATTTCCGAAAAAAAATGTTTCTTGTGTTCCTCTTTGTGTTGTGGTTTGATGGACTGACTCTTTTGTTTTACTTGCTCATTCTTTGTCTTTCCCTTTGCATTTTTCCTTTCTTGCAAAGCCTTTTCTCTCACTCATATGGCTCATTTCCTTAGCATCAGTTTCTAAGTTAATTTCTTGCACATTTATAACCATTTTATGAGTTTCCTCCTTGATCATTTATCTTTAACTTTCAATATTGGATGTGTATCAGCTTTACTTAAAATTTACTTAGAATAAACATTTTTACATTTATGACATTTTTTCTATCACAAGTTTGCCAAACAATTATTTTTTTACATTGTGTTTAAAACTCTTCTTTCGCTTGGTCTGAACAGGATGTTTTTAAACCCTTAGGGTTGTTTGTGTCTGTTCAAGGTCACCATGAAGGCAGCTGGGCCACGCTGTCCGACAAACAGCTGACCCTGCATTTGATTACTTTCCAGTTGTTTCTTGTTCCATTTCTTTCCCATTTTGTAATCACGTTTTTTTTTTCTTTAATTATTATTCAGTTCCTTGTACACTATACTGATCCATGTCCACTCCCTCTCAGCCTCCATGCATGCAGGGGTGAGAAACGTAGAGATTTTTTGAGAGCAACGGATCAGCTCGTCCACTCTCCTCTGGTGCTCTTTTTGAAA
>BOPN01001218.1:243379-245879 GCA_017312705.2 Penaeus japonicus
TCAATACTAAACAAGAAAGACGAAAACTATTTTTCTCAAAATCAGAACATATAAAAAATACCTGAAACTTGAAAATTTAGAAGACCAAAGCAGCAACGAAAATGATCTGGAAAACTTGAATAAAAACATCATTATCCCATTGAAAGAAATAGCCAGAAGTTCCAGGACAGAAAACTCTCCCATAATAGCAAATTCTCTGAAGAGACATAGAACCTCATGTGAAAACGTGGGAATCTCAAGCATCTCTCAACAGTGTGGGAGAAAATTGGGGTAGCAGAACTAAACAAAACTCTACTGAAAAAACAACAACGAGAAGACCTTCGTAATAAAACAACTGAAATCATTGAAGATGTCATTAAGCAGGGCAGAGGGTTTCAAACAGCAAAAGGAAAACTCGGCCGAGGGAAGCTGCAATTCACTGGGGTGCTAGAAGAAGACGGATCAACCAACCGTTAGTGAAATAGTAAAGCGAGACGAGGGTACTACCAAAAGCTTTACTCCCCAGAAAGACCCCGATGCCATCTCCGCGAAAGAGAAAATCAACACCTACTCATGGCTTTCCAGAGATCACAACAAGTGAGGTGCGACTTGTTATCAAGCAGATGAAGAAAGGTAAAACACCGGGACCAGATAATATCACATTGGACCTAATAAGAGATGCTGATGAGCAAATATACATCAGACCGGCACGACTATTCAATGAAAGTCTGAAGAAGAGCAAAACACCAGAAGAGCGGAATAAAGCCATCCTCATTCTACTCTACAAAAAGGCGACCCCAGAGACATGAACAACCAACAACCAAACAGCCTCCTCAATGTTATTTATAAGATCTTCACCAGTTATCACTAACCGATTAGCAGGCACACTTGATGAAAATCAGGGAGTTGACTCAATTTACATCAATGTCCTCTGTCACATCTATGACCATGCAACATCATTTATTCGCTTCCACAAGGACCATTCCAACTCGAGAGGAGTCAGGCAAGCTGACTCAAGCTCACCCAAACTGTTTACTGCCTGCCTCGAGAGAGCTTTTCGACAAAACTAGTGAGGAAAAGGAATAAGAATAGATGGTGAATACCTAAGTCACTTAAGATTTGCTGATATCATTATAGTCGCTCACACCAAAGAATAGATTCAACATATTCTTACCGAAATAAATGAAGCAAGCGAATCAACAGGCCTCCACATGAACTTCCGCAAGACCAAATTCATGAGTAATAATACACTGAAAATGCAGATGAGATAATTAGAATTGAAAATCAGCAAATCGAGGAGGCGGACCACTACATCTACCTTGGACAGCGATCTACATGACGCCTCCAAAGAAAGTGAAATAAAAAGAAGAATAACCCACGGTTGGCAGGCGTTTGGAAGAGCAAGTACAGTGTTAAAAAATAAGAAGATTCCTATCATCTTACAAAGGAAAGTCTATGATCAGTATATTCTCCCCACTGGCACAGCAAAATGGATTCGTGCAAAAACTAAGGTAAAGGATATCCTCGAAACCATCAGTAAGCTCAAGTGGAACTGGGCGGAGCACATTGCCAGGATGACAGACGACCGTTGGACATCATGGACAACTTTCTGGACGACCCGAGGATACACAAGAAACCGAGGAAAAAGAAAAGAAAAAAAAAAGAAAAAGAAAAAAAAAGAAAAAAAAAAAAGAAAAAAAAAAAAAAGAAAAAAAAAAAAAAAAAAAAAAAAAAAAAAAAAAAAAAGAAAAAAAAAAAAAAAAAAAAAAAAAAAAAAAAAAAAAAAAAAAAAAAAAAAAAAAAAAAAAAAAAAAAAAAAAAAAAAAAAAACGCTGGCGAGATGACATAGACCAACATAGGCAACAATGGCACAACAGCGGAGGATAGAAATCTCTGGAGGGAATTGGGGAAGGGCTCTCCAACAAAGGACTTTTGAAGGCTGAAATGATGATGATAATGATATCATAAATATATATATATGTGTGTATATATATATGTATGTATATATATATATATATATAAACACACACATACACATGAAAAATTTATATATATTTTACTCCTTTGCCTTTGCAATTCGTTGCATGGTTTACTGTGTGATTGTTTTTAAAGATTTAACAAAGACTGCGGTCGCAAAGTTTGCATAAAAGTTCTTCCACTGATTTTTTTTCTTTTTTTTTGGAAATCAGTTTTATCATAATATTATTTTTTTCGGTTTCAATAGCTTTTTTCCTCGAAAGGAAACGAGCACTTTATAAAGATACATAGCATCATTATCATGCCGTCTGGCTCACTGGCCAAAGTTATATATATATGCATACACACACACGCATATATATATATATATATATATATATATATATATATATATATATATATATATATATATATATATATATATATATATATATATATATATATATATATATATATATATATATATATATATATATATGCATGTATGTATATATATATATATATATGTATATATATATGCATGTATGTATGTATATATATGTAT
>BOPN01001218.1:268379-275879 GCA_017312705.2 Penaeus japonicus
ACATGTATACACACATGTATACGCACACACACACACACTCACACACACACACACACACACACTCACACACACACACACACACACACACACACACACACACATATATATATATATATATATATATATTTCCGCATGTGCTATTGCGGCTGTTCAATTAATATAAGGACGACTGATACCGCTGTGTAGAACTCACTCTAATTTATTGAAAGTGGTCAAACCTGAAATATGTTACAGAGTTACAATGAACATTGGCATCATCTGTCAAAATAATAATGGTTTTAATATTGACGATTGTATAGTAAATGCTATTATACTATCATTCATCACAATTAGCTAAAGATTACAAGATTATAAAGTTGATATAAATGACTTAAACTAGATATTTTTCGACACTGAATGCATACACATTGTGGAACAGACATCGTCTGTTCACAAGTTGTTCACGTCCTCCCACGACATTGTGGCGTTCTATACTTTTTCAATGCGAGTCAACGCTTTGGCTGGAATGGGTTCGAGTACAGTGAAGCAGTATTTGTCTGACATAACCCATATGGAGAGCATTGAATTTGTTTGTCCGCTGAGGCCTATGTGAGCAGCTATTGGTTCTGTATGGAGTGTTGTCTGTGAGTTTTTGTTCTCTTTTTCTCCTTTTTCATCCCCTTTATCTCTTTCCTCTTTCTCTCTCCGCTTAACGTCGTCATCGGCGTTAACACTCCCCGGCTTTGGGCGAACTGAGCCCAACAACAGGCTAGCAACAACAAGGTGTCAACTACACTGACAAATAGAATCCTGGTGAAAGATACCATAAGAGAGCAACGAATGCAAAGAATCAACTAGAGCCGGATACGTGGGCTAGGTAGTACAAATATTTCATCATGTGACAACTGAAAAAGAGAAGTATCCTTAGTACACGCAAAATCAATCTCCAACTAAGTGACACAGCTACTCAACAGGGTGCATCAGAATCCCTGAGGCAGTGCAGACCTGGGCCTTTCAAATGAGCCCATCTGAGCCAGGGATAACCGCCATAACTCGCCCTAGTCTCCACTGGTCAATTGGAAATCAATGGTTCTATTATTAGGACTAGTTCTCCAACCGCCATATTTCTAGATGATTCGATATTACCCCTGCGCATCCTGAGTAGGTGTAAGTACTCCTTGCTCCATCCTTTCCAAAATCGGTCAGCTTGGGATTGTGCATGGATCCTCTTCCGACGGAAGGCATCATGACTTGGCATGCCCTCCAGGTCTAAGCCATCCCCAGAGTGCAAACGTAAGATATGGTTTGGTATTAATGCCTCAAGGTCGTTAATGTTCCCCAACACAGTAGTGAGTGGTTTGTTGATTAGGGTTGCTTCCACTTCACAGAACAGAGTTTGTAGTCTGTCATCATTGACCTATTGTAGAAAGCACCTTCCTTACTGCTCGTATCTGCCTCTCCCACACTCTGCCCATGTGCAATGCCATGAGTGGGTGAAAGATCCACTCTACTCTCCTTTTCTTGAGTGCTTTGTCAACCTTCACATTTTCACTCCAGTTCTGTAGAGCAATCTGTAGATCCCGTTGAGCTCGGAAGAAATTGGTTCCCCTGTCAGAAAACATCTTCTTTGGTGTAGCTCTCCTGACAGTGAATCTAATGAATGCATTAAGAAATGCTTCAACATCCCATGCTTGGAGGGTTTCGACGTGGACTGCTCTCGAGCTAAGGCAAGTGAAGATGCAACCATATCTCTTCGATGGACGACGTATGTATGACACAGGGAAAGGTCCGAAACAGTCTACTCCAGTATGAATAAATGGTGGGCCCCCTGGTATGACTCTTTCAATAGGTAAATCTCCCTGACGTTGGGTGACAGGTTTGCTACGGCATACAAAACATTCCTTCAGGACCTGATCTATTAATGGTTTACATGCTTCTATCCAGTAGTTTCTACGGATGAGAGAATATTTGCTCTCTACCTGAGTGGGCAGCCAAGAACATATGAGCATCCCTTACAATTCATTTCATTACATAGTGGTCCTTGGGCAGGATTCCTGGTCCACATAGTGCTATTGAGATGAATTTTCCGTCCCCCCACCCTCATTAATCCGCGCTTGTCAAGCTCAGGTTCAAGTCGGTAGAGTTTGTTACCCTTTTCCAAATTCCCTCTTTCATGCAATGAACATCATTTATCTCTGAAACTGCTATTTTATATGTATGCTAGTATAGAGTCTCTTGTATCATGAATCTCTGTAACTGAAAGGCGTTGAGGTTGGTGATAACGTCCTTCCTTGCTCCACTTCACAAATCTGCGGAACCATGCTACAGCACGCTGTAATTCCTTCTAGTTCTTCTCCATTTTTGTTCATTTTTAGGTGTTAGAATTTCGTCCTAACCCACTTTGCGACGAACTTCATCTTGAAATATCATTTTTGCTCTAATGGTGAAAGGAGCTAAGGGATCAAAGATGGATCTCATGATGCTCAGTGTGCCTCTTCGCGTGGTCGGCTTCATGGGTGTTGACACTCTGACCTTTAGCACGTCGTCGTCGAGAGCCCACAGAACTCCTAGGACCCTGTCCACTGGCAAGTTATCGACCATCAAGTTTATGTCCTTTATTTGGGGGCTTCTTACATTCGCGGGAATGACTCTCATGACTTTCCTTGAAATTTACATACATTTTGTAAGTCTGAAGCCTCCAGTTTGCAGTGTGTCCCTCAACTTGATGGCATATTTTGCAGCCTCTTCCTCTGAATCAGTCGACAGGAGAAGATCATCTACGTTGTTTTTTTTGTTTTTGTTTTTTTTTAGCTGCTGGATGTTGGCCTTCATCCTCATCAAGGGTCTTGTGTAGCTCTGACAGAAGGGGACAGAACAACAAGGGAGAAATAATACAATCAAAAGGACCTCTGGAAAATCCATATGAGACATTTAAAGTTAATGTGATTAATCCTATATAGTGTGAAGTAACCGTCGCTGTTATGCATACAGATACTACAGTTAACGGTGCCAAACAAAAGGATTTGAATGATAAAAGTTCTGAATTAACTCACATAGTGTTCTTAGACCAATATCACATTATAGGGAAAATGACAGACGTCTTCATTTTTCAAACTTACCGCATAGATCTCAATATGATGAAGCAACAAGATTATTTCCGACTTTAGTCATCAATCACAAAACCACAGTGAGCTTTCTGATCTCATTTGTTTCGTAATTTTATGTTGCTGATCATAAGAATCATAATGATAATAATACTAATAATAATTACTTCAAAGATAAATATAGCTATAATGATAACTAAGACAATAATAATCATGATACTAATTCTGATTCTAAGAACGCAATACCTTATACCTTTATTCTATCTCAATATCACCACCTGGGTAGTGAAGGATATGAAAAGAGAATAAAAAAATTGTTCCTATGGACATTTACAGTTTTAGATTATCAATTTCTGATGTTAATGACAATATTCTGTCCCTTAGAAATGCGCAGAGTTGGTTGTTTGGAATCGGTTCCCATGTCGACCTCGACTCCTGCTGGAGGTGAGAAGGTGAAGTTTTGCAGAAGGGCTGCCGAGAAGATGTACATTTCCATCCTTGACAAAGATTCCCCGAGACAGCTCCTTCGTCCTGTGGTGGAAGATTTCAGAGTAACATCTCTGTTTGCGTTTCAGTACATGGCTTCCCGATCATGACCGTCATTAATTATGAGCTTGACTGAAATAACAAGATCAGATGATGTGGTTTACCTGAACCAAAGGGCATCAGTCCCTCCTTTGGTATTTTGACTTTCCCCTCTTGGTCGAGGAACCGCTCCGGTCGGAACTCCTGGGGTTCGTCCCAATAGCGGGAGTCCACGTGGCAGATTCCCGCGCACCCGAAAATCCACGACCCCTGAGGTATATTGTTTTAATGCCTGGTGTTTTGAAGTGGTTTCTTTGTATATATGTATGTACATATATATATATATATATATATATATATATATATATATATATATATATATATGTATGTATATATTTATTTATTTATTTATTTATAATTATTTATTTATGTTATTTCTGTATATGATAAAGGCGTACTCAAAAACCAAATACTTGCCTTCGGAATGAAGTATCCTCCCAGGAAAGTGTCAGTCTGAGCTGCGCGTTGAATTCCGTTGTGAACCATACAAGCAGCGCGTAGAACCTCCTGGATCATCGCTTCAACCAATGGCAGCCTGGAATGGGGATATTCTGAAAAATGCGGCAAGTAAACCTCAATCACTATTTCAGGGTCGCACACTCAGCAAATGATTGAGAGGCAAGATGAGGGTGTACATACTGACTCTTGTGTTGGTAGGAAGGCAAGGTGTCGCGCGGAACAACCTCGTCGATCTGTTGCTGAACACGCCGTTGCACTTCGGGGTACTTTGCCATGTAGAGGATCACCCATCGTAGGGCATTGGCAGTCGTGTCGAATCCCGCAGCAAACAAGTCGAAAATGATCCTCATGAGATCCAGCTCTGGTGAAAGCATACTTTCTTCATGCGGTTGTTTCCTTTAGTTACCTTATTTGTCTAATGATACATATGCTATTACTTATATGTATGTATATATATATATATATATATATATATATATATATATATATATATATATATATACGTATATATATATATATATATATATATATATATATATACATATATATATATATATATATATATATATATATATATATATATATATATATATATATACATATATATATGCATATGTATATCGTAAATATAGCTGCTGTTCCGAAAATAGTGACAAATAAATATGATTATGATAAACAAGAATTACAGTGCCAATAAGTGTTATTCAACCAAAAAATGGAGAATTACTGAAGCGCGAGTTTTCTCAGGTAATCCTTCACAACGATAGCTCTATTTTCTTCAAATTAATTTCTATATATAATGGAATAATTCAATAAGGCATTGATACAGATGCACAATAACCCTCCCTGAAAGGACTCGAACCTTTACCACTCACAGAGTAAACATAGTAAATTAGCTTCGCCAAATAATCGACCACAAAAATGTTTAGACAATCTTCTTGTTGCATTGTGTCTTCAATAGTTTTAGTCCTCTCATTCAGGGAGGGTAAGTAGACAAATGTGTCTATGTGTTATATATCGAGAAGCAGTTTTCAGTTATCCAACAAACAAACAGAAATGCAGAATGCATACCCACCACTGAAATACTCAGCAATTTCGCTTTTTTCGTCCATGGCTATTAAGTATTCATCGATGACGTCCCGTGGGTTGGCTGGGTCGTGCTTGGCTCTGTGGGCCTCGATAGTGGTCTGAGGGAGGCCGGTCACATCAGTCGTACTGTTTACATAATACTATCACATAGCATGTATGGTGCGCGCGCGCGCTCACTCACTCATTCACACACTATGCGCTGTTGTGGTAGTGGTCTCGCTTGCAATCTTGCTGACCAGGGTTCAGTCCTATACTGGCCATTTTTCACAGGGGTTAATTTAGAAGCACAATAAACAGACAGCCACAGTATGACTTGCAGTTGCAAAAGCCTGTTCCACACCCAAATTATTATCATTATTACACGAACACATATATGCGCGAGCTGCACAAAATGTGTACCTGTGTTATTTGCCTGAAAATAAAAATAAAAAGCATGTTGTCAGAGAGGATCCAGGCATCATCGTCTTTCTTACCTTCATTAAAGTCACCATGCTGTCTTTGACTTTCCTCAACTGCGCGACGAATATCCTCTCCGTTAGGAATCCCGGAATCAGTTTCTTCAGCCACGGGATGAACTCGACGAACAAAATCGGAGAGGACGAGTCGACGGCGCGCAGGATGCCGATGGGCTCCAGTACTTCCTTGTCGTGGAGGTCGTAGCGCTTGCCTGTGTCATGGTGATAAGACGATCATGATAAGAATAATAATGCTACAGATGATGAAACGGTCGAATAATGGTGAGACTGATACCACTAGGAATGGTGATGCTAATGATTAAATCGGTGATGATGAGCTGACGTCTATCCTTAATCAAGTCAAAATACTGTTCATCGGCTCAACAAAGGGAATGTTTTACTGCTGCGACGTACTTGCGACCATCTGCCAGATAATGTTCAAAACAGCGACATTGAGCGATTCGGGCAGGTGAGCGGGCGTCCCTGCGCCAGACCTGAAGTCCTCGACCAGCGCTCTGGCCTCCACCAGAATGCTCTCCTCCAAGTAAGTCTTGCCCATCCCGAGGTCACGAAGGTTGCGCAGCAGGAACCTCCGAGCGTTCTCCCATCGCTTGCCGTTGCTCATTATGACACCTGCGGAAGAAAGCACGGGAATCGCATATTGTGCATGCGTATCTCTCTCTCTCTCTCTCTTTCTCAGAGACATACACTAAATGCCATGATGCTTATGCCAGCACCTAGTCCCTCGCTTGATCTCTCTCCGCTCGCTACCTCTATCGCACCTCACGACGCCCCAAGCTGCAGCCGTCCGGGAACGGATCGGCATCGCTGCCAACCTGCCTCGCCCCTACAAAACTCCAAGCCAAGACGTCCAACAAGCCACCCGCTCCAACAGTAATTATTACTATTTCACTTGCTGCCACCATCTCCAATTAAGGGATCAAGGCCTATCCGACTTCTGCTAAACACCGAAGGTATGAGACACCTCTCACAACTAATGCCAGCGATGGAACCCATTCTGCAACCCTCATAACTGGTGGCAGAAGTGGGACCCCAACGCGACCTCACACAGCTGGTCGCAGCGTCGGGACTTTTTCTTAACCCCCACTTCCCCATTCATTTGTTAACCATTCTTTTGTATTATCGAATTCTGCAATTCTTTGTATGTAATCTCAAACGAATGATCTCTGAATGTTCGTTAAATATCTTTAGGAATTTTCTCTTCATAAAAATTCCAGACTCGGATCAATATCATGATTATAATCATATTTCATTACTTGTATGATTCTAGTGCAAATTCATACTTCCGCTTAAGATATTCTCTCGCCTGTCAAGCGCAACTTCGCCGTAAAATGATTCCCGAAATAGAGTACACAGATGCTAGGGTTACGCGTAAGACGCTTTGCACCTACTGTGAGCCAACTATCCGATGGGTCATAATTGACCCAGAATATTCCCGATTTGGATCAGTTTCATCATCATTATCATTATTCATAATTATTCATTTCATTGTACTAGCTAATCATTACGAAAGTACTAATATCAAATTCTAATTTCAGAAAAGTATTAATCATTTTATTGTTTTAAATTAATAATTCCATACGAATTCATTCAATCATACATACTTATATTCACACACTCTGTGTTAATCATTCACTTTCTTCTCATCTTATTCGTAAACTCACGGACTCGCTACTCACCATAGAATCACCATCTACCGTCTCACTCTGTATAAACTCTTTATCCCCCCACTCTTTGTTCGTATTTCTTTCTATTTTCTATTTCGTCCTGAATGTATTAAGTTATCAAGCAGACAAGCAGAACGCCAA
>BOPN01001218.1:280879-285879 GCA_017312705.2 Penaeus japonicus
AGCATACTGATATAAAAATGAGCATTTAGAGTAACAAATATTTATAAATACACAGAAGATAAAAGTAAATAATTACACCACGGAACTATGCAAACATACTTTTTTAGTTTAGTTGGTGCTATCCACATCGTTTTCTTTGGTCGTCGAAAAGAACGATGTTTTGTAAGACTAAAACTAAATTAAAAGATATGAAAATTATTTGACAATAATATCTTGTTACTGGCTACTAATTTTTTTAATTATATATAATGCATCTATGATAGGACAGGAAATTATCACTGAAATAAGGAACACGAGCAATTATCATTATAACTGGCTTTTAAATAACGATGCAGTAATTACAAATAAACCACGCGCACCATATGGCTGATCTTCACGGTGCACAATCAAAGTAAAGTACTGACCCGAGAGAAAAAAGATGATGCAATAAAACACCTTGTTCTTGCACAAATGTTGATATTCTATAGGACGACACTCAGCACCAATCTCTTGTCCGCCCTCGACATGCAACCAGTGATAGCAGTTCAAGTGTCAGCCCGGAGTTGACGGGCTTCAATTACTCCGTTTTTCCCAAGTGATATCTGTCATCTGAATATTCACCTCGTATGTGTGTGTGTGTGTGTGTGTATGTAGGTGTTTGTCTTGTGTGGCTTCCTAAAAGATAAGGATAAATACTTTAAAAAGTCGTAATTCTCATGCCCTGGGCATCATGGATATACTCACAAGTCACAATGAGTCAACAGATTTCTGGAGCATAGTTGCCATATGCAATACTTCTGCTTTAATATGTATTTGTGTAGGTATATATTGTTTAGGTGTGTATGTGTATTACATAGATAAAGCTGTATGGATATGTGTACAGATCCGTGAACTGCCATCAGTGCCTGTTATGCTGTAGTGATGTGCTTCGCCCCAGCCATCCCTCCAGGACCAATGCACGAGTGTCCCTTTGTCGCCACGAGGGGGAAGCGGCGCCAAGAGATGGCGTTGCCCTGGAGGGCCTACTACTCACTCCCTCCCTGGAAGGAGGGCCTACCACATGCTCCCTCCCTGGAAAGAGGCCCATATTACCCCTGCGAGGCCGTGTTTCGGCAGCAGATGGCCACTTGCACATGAGATATTAGCTCGGCAATCCACTGCTCACAACATGTGCCCTTTTGGCACTTGTTGTTTTTTCTTTCTCTTTTTATAGAATTTTATTGTTTTACAAGGGTTGCGGCCATAGACAAATTCATGGCCAGGCCAAGGAAAAGTCTTTGAGTATGAAAGGAGGAGAGACCCTTTTGATTTGTGTTTGAATATATATGATAATAAACTATGATCGGAACTTTTCTTTTTTATATCTTTTAAGTGTATCTTTTAAGACAATTGGATCAAACACTGAAATTGAGAATGTTTGCCTGACTCTAGCCACGCCTGCTCGGCAATGTCCTGTGTAGGAACTCTTTCTTTCCACATACAAACTGACATACACTCATACACATACATAACATACATTTTACACGTCTTCGACTGTCTCGCACATACACGGGTGCTGATCCCTTATCAGCTGGTGGCAGCCTACCCCTACACAGGACAGGGTTCACGTTACCATGGATTCAATCGGGATTTTACTTTGGGGCAAGGGAATATCTCGGGGAATCACTACAGCTCTTATTTATTTTTGGTGATCAGCGGTGGGATCTGAATGTTTCAGGCAAGCATTAATTTCAGGTACTTCTTTCGTGTGGACTAAAGTTTGTTTCAGGGATTAAAAAGTCCAGTTATTTTTCGTTTAGGTCAAGGTCTAAGTCGTTAATTAAAAGTAATGGGTAAACGAAAGCTGCGGAGAGGGTTAGATGGTGAGCCAGAGGCAGGTCCATCGGGAGAATCTTCACAAGACGATTCAAACACGAGTGGTGAGTTGACCCTTTTGCCCAGAGAAAACATGGATATCTCATTGTTTGACGAGTTACAGACTCAAATCAATAGTCTGAAAACTCTGGTTAATGATTTACAGGTAAAGAACGCGGAATTAGAGTCAAAATTAGAACAGAACAGGGCAACACCAAGTACTAGTGAAGCTTCTTCCCGTGACTTTGTTGAGTATGTTGTACAGAAGGAAGCGGTTATTATCTTTAAAGCCGAGACCTCTGCTGCTCAACCACTTAAAAGAAATCAGGAGGTAGAGAGTTGGATCCGCAGCATTGAGAACTTGACTAGACCTCCCACTGATTCGGCCTATATTCGCGCGGCGAAGGCTTCGTGCAGAGGAACGGCAGACTTGATAATCAATGGACCCCTGTTTGATAGAATTTCAAGTTGGGAGGAATTTAAAGTTAAAGTAAGGGTTAAATTCAGGGGGACATGTTCTGCCACAGATTTCTTTAGCATACTTGAAGGATATAAGTTGAAGTCCGATCAAGCTCCTCTTGATTTTTATGTTCTTTTAGAAGGTAATGTGTACCAAGGTTTTTATGATTATCCTGGAGCCATAGGGGATCCTGACGAATTGATCAGGAGGGTATTTTTAAGAGGTTTGCCATTTTGGTTGAGGGAAGCTTTAGTCCTAAAAGAGGATGGTTCGTTGTCGGAGATTGTCGATGCTTCTCAGAGGATTTGGAACCTTCGAGTTGGTGTAAAAGGTGAAAGTGAAGGTAATGTGAGTACCCCAGAGGCAGCAGGTGAACCTGAGTACCCAAGGAGAAGTTTTCGTCCAAGGCAAGTAGCTCCTGTTGAAAGGTATTGTTCTTACCACAAATCTGATTCCCATGATACAGCCGACTGTCGAAGTCGTCGACCGACGAGGTGTTTCCTGTGTAACAAGGAAGGACACTTTGCTAACAGGTGTCCCTTTCTCGCGGCCCGCCAGGACGAAGAGGTTCCCGGTGTTGCTGGTATGAGTGACCGGGAGTAAAACAAGGATCAACCGCCTAAGCAGGTATTGACCCTTTATAGTGTAGCTGATCTTTTTTTTTTAGAAGTGAGATTGTCACAAGAGGAAGGGCTAACGTGGAAGTTTCGCCCTGTAAGCTGTTGGCAGTGGGTTATCCCTGTTTGATGGCTCCTTTTTACGGTGTTTCTGGTATGAGTAACCGGGAGAAAAACAAGGATCAACTGCCTAAAGTAGGTTTTGACCTTCTATGGTGTAGCTTTTTTCAGACGTGAGACTGCTGCAATTGGTCGTCTTTAAGGAAGGGCTAACATGGAAGTTTCGCCCTGTAAGGTGTTGGTGGGTGGTCCCTGATGTCGTCTTCAAGGAAGGGCTAACGTGGAAGTTTCGCCCTGTAAGGTGTTAGTGGGCTATCCCTGATGTCGTCTTTAAGGAAGGGCTAACGTGGAAGTTTCGCCCTGTAAGGTGTTGGTGGGTGGTCCCTGATGTCGTCTTCAAGGAAGGGCTAACGTGGTGCTCTCTGCCCTGTAAGGTGTTAGTGGGCTATCCCTGATGTCGTCTTTAAGGAAGGGCTAACGTGGAAGTTTCGCCCTGTAAGGTGTTGGTGGGTGGTCCCTGATGTCGTCTTCAAGGAAGGGCTAACGTGGAAGTTTCGCCCTGTAAGGTGTTAGTGGGCTATCCCTGATGTCGTCTTCAAGGAAGGGCTAACGTGGAAGTTTCGCCCTGTAAGGTGTTGGTGGGTGGTCCCTGACGGTTATGTCCTCTTTTAAAAGAAGGGCTAACAGTGTTTCGCCGTGTAGTTTTAGAGTGGGTTATCCCTGATTGTTTGTTGGCTCTTTTTATCTGTTTTAAGTTTAAGGTTAATTTTAAGATTTGCTTTTGTTTTAGGTTTGGGTACTTTGTTTGTTTCAGCCTGTTTTTAGTTTTTCTCTTTGCCATTTTTGATAAATTATTTTTTTAATGTTGGCTGTTTGTTTTATTTAAGGTCGTGGATCTCTCCCCTTTTTATATTTTTACATTCATTCTTTTGCCTGGATGATGTTTTTACTATGCTCGGCATTAAAACCCCTTTTATATTTGCAGTCTTGATGAGTCCACAGGCCTTGGCAATGCGGCCTGTGAACTTCGAGGGGGAGGAGTTGTAGTGATGTGCTTCGCCCCAGCCATCCCTCCAGGACCAATGCACGAGTGTCCCTTTGTCGCCACGAGGGGGAAGCGGCGCCAAGAGATGGCGTTGCCCTGGAGGGCCTACTACTCACTCCCTCCCTGGAAGGAGGGCCTACCACATGCTCCCTCCCTGGAAAGAGGCCCATATTACCCCTGCGAGGCCGTGTTTCGGCAGCAGATGGCCACTTGCACATGAGATATTAGCTCGGCAATCCACTGCTCACAACATGTGCCCTTTTGGCACGTGTTGTTTTTTTCTTTCTCTTTTTATAGAATTTTATTGTTTTACAAGGGTTGCGGCCATAGACAAATTCATGGCCAGGCCAAGGAAAAGTCTTTGAGTATGAAAGGAGGAGAGACCCTTTTGATTTGTGTTTGAATATATATGATAATAAACTATGATCGGAACTTTTCTTTTTTATATCTTTTAAGTGTATCTTTTAAGACAATTGGATCAAACACTGAAATTGAGAATGTTTGCCTGACTCTAGCCACGCCTGCTCGGCAATGTCCTGTGTAGGAACTCTTTCTTTCCACATACAAACTGACATACACTCATACACATACATAACATACATTTTACACGTCTTCGACTGTCTCGCACATACACGGGTGCTGATCCCTTATCAGCTGGTGGCAGCCTACCCCTACACAGGACAGGGTTCACGTTACCATGGATTCAATCGGGATTTTACTTTGGGGCAAGGGAATATCTCGGGGAATCACTACAATGCGTCTATATACCTATATATATATATATATATATATATATATATATATATATATATATATATATATACATACGTACATATATATATATATATATATATATATAGATAGATAGATAGATAGATAGATAGATAGATAGATAGATAGATACATATATATACATACATATATATATATATATATATATATATATATATATATATATATATATATATATATATATATATATATA
>BOPN01001218.1:300879-303379 GCA_017312705.2 Penaeus japonicus
AAAGTTTATTTGTTGAAAAGTTTAGTATAAAAAATAATAATGTCTTTTACAAAGTTATGGCACAAAACGTTAGATAAGTTAGTGTTTTACCCATCCGCAACCACACTATATGCAAACGGGAGCAGCCAACTAGAACAAGTTAGAAGCAAAAATATAATGGAATGCTGGGAATACTCCTTTTACAATTACTGATAAGAAAATAAAAGTGAAAAAGTGAAAATCAATTCCAAGAGGGGAAAAAAACAGAATTAGAATCATGGCAAGAGAAATAGATTATAGGACAGTTAAAGTATAAACAAAAACTTGAAGATAAGATTATCACCAGACCGAAAGGTGATGAATGAACCACATTCAGAGAAAGTAGAGCCTAGGTACTGGATGTAGCTGGGAAAGGAGAAAGTTTTAAATTGACAACATGTCTCGGGAACACAAAAAGTCCCTACAGAACATTTAAGGAATTTGACAAGCTTAAATCATACAATATAAATTACCAATGAATGAGCAAATCAAGTTTGACAATCCCTTTTGTCTGGGATCTGGAGCTTCAAGTAAATAAAATTTTAGATCACAAAATTAAAGACTAAAAGTTCAACACCACACAACATCACACACAAGATACCCACTTGTTGTACTGTTGCACATTAGTTGAAGCCACTAATGTTTAGGATCCAGTATTGGCATAACTTGAGCAAGATAAAAACCCTTGTCACTATTAAGTCATATGGTAGATGAATTGATGTGGTTCATCAGCTCCATAAAGCTAAAGATTTATAATCATAAATATACACCTAAGAACCAATTTTCTCAAACCTGACATCCCCTTCCCCTCACACTTCTTTAAAAGGTTGACACAGCAGAGTATTAACAAAATATTATTATAACAAGACATACAGTATATATACAGATTATGCATAATATGCCACAAGATTGCAGCAAATGGAATGGTATGAATGATAAACATAACTTAGGGAATTCTTGAGAAAATGAAATCTTAGAGTCGACCATCATGGCAATAGCAAGGAATGCTAGGCCGACTAGTACCAGTAATTACATCTAAGCAGAATAGGGACTATTGCAAATTTTATAAATATTGTGTTTATTATTATGTGAAATTTTGAATAAGAGAAAATCTCATTCAGTGTTGTAAACCATCAGACACTGAAATGAGTATTTACACCCATTGATAAATTAAATTGCTCAGTCCAAACTATGCAAAAAGATGCTATATTATGGTACAAGAATTGTGTTCATAAAAGATTATTACTCATTTTTCTTGTTTAGCAATGTTTCCTTTACACTGATTCAAAATTACACAAGTGTGTGAGATAATCAGCCTTTAAAAAATAAAAATAAATCTTTCTGAACACAATTTTAACACAACCAACTCAAGAGACCAACTCTTTTGTCTTTTGAAGGCCAACTCTGTAGCAGTGAAGAGACAGCGCATTTTATATTGACCACCTTTCTTTGATCTTGTACGAAAGATTTGAGTCATGATTTGCTTAAATTTCCATGCATCACATCTCATCACTTTAATCACTGATGCTATTGACCACAACCTTTCAAACTATATTAAGGCCTAACTGATTGCCAAGAGTTTTCCGTACTTATAAAGCCAACGCCACAGAATTTCCATCACAAAATTATACTGATAATATCAGTGTTTCTAATACCATATATGTCTGAATATTACAGTTCTTAAATATCTAGCTGTAGAGTAAAAGGTCCCAAAAGCTTATAAAAATGGAGAATAATTCACTGACAACATTTATAAGAACCTGCTACACTCTGCCAGGAACACCCAAACATCTACTGTTATCGCTTGTACTGTCTATAGATACTATTTTTTCCAGTAAATTTTGAATATACATTTTCATGCATAAACTACTATAGTTTTTTTTTTTTTTTTACAATTACTTGTCAAATTGTAGAGCACAAAGTAATAATAAGAAGTCAATGTCTTTCATTTAATTGTGGATAATTTCTGTTTGCACAAGGCATAGCTGTTCAACAGATGATGTGATCAAGGTCAATATAGCTTTTACTCTACACAGTTCTTACAAACTTGCAATTACTCAGCAATATATGGCATGATAGTAAAGTGTTCAAAGTGGTCTTTTATACAACCTCTGAGATACTGCACACATCAAAGTGATTTATACAACTAAAGATATAAAACATATAATTAAACACATATGAAAGTTCTATTGAAAACACAGATTATGTGTTTCACTGGGTTTGGCACATTCTTTCAAAATCTAATAAACATTCATATGTAAAATATTCTATTCTACGGGATGTTACAGCTTATATAAGAGGGAAGAGCACAGTTAATTAATGATACAAGTTTGTGAGTACCCAAATGGCATGGAAGTTCTATAACAGCAACAAAAAGCACATGGGTAAATACACAACATCTACAACCTGGGTATGATGACAAAGAGAAAAACCTGGAAACCTTCTACATAAATAAATGTAAGGTCCCATGAGTCCATACCAG
>BOPN01001218.1:308379-311753 GCA_017312705.2 Penaeus japonicus
CGAAATGCCTTTCTCATTATCCACTGGAGCCGCTTGCTGTCGGAAAACTCGCCCCTCTCCCCCTCTGCCTCTCCTCTTCCTCCATCCTCACCGCCGCCTCCTCGCTGCAGCTTAGCCTCGCTTTCACCAACACCTACTCGGCGGCGGCATTTGATGCGGCGAGGCGAAGCTGTTTTTGTTTTTATTCATCGGCTTTGGGAGCGTAAGGAACGATCGCCATTTGTTGTGGATAGAAAAGTATGAGAGGATTACCGAAATTAGAGGAAATGTGTGGAGGACACACATGCTTCGAATAACACAGCTGGGCACGCGGATGGATGTTTTCCCGCCTCAACAGGTCACGACATCCACGCAGGGTATTGTGAGGGAAATCAATAGCTGTGACCCACTGTGCCTGACGTGGATTCATTCACTCATTATGCGGCCAATGCTTGGCGCTCCCAACTACATGCATTTGATCTTCACGCTGCTCATAAACTTATTTCCTTGTATATTTATCAGTCTGCCATGATCTTCGAGCTAATACTTATGGTGTTCTTCCAAAGGATTTCAAGTAAGTAAGTGTAGATTCCCGGCCTTTGTGACGCACGACGGAGGAAGGAATCACACCACAGCGGGGCTGCTACCACGTAATGCGAGGCGAGCGGTACGCGCGGCTATTGTGGAGCCGTCACGATAACGTTAATGGAGCCCCCGCCGCACACACCCGGTCACGTCCACCCTACTTGGCAGGGGATTTACGGGCGGGAATAATCCACCGAGCGCCGGGGATTACCCATCATTAATCACCGATCTTCTGGCGTGAATTCTCCAATCCACCGGAGAGAAAGTCCTATGACAAACACCACAGGCGAACACACGCTGTAGATTCTCGCTTGTAAATAACATGTTTAACTCTACCCATAACGCCCATGTGAGTAGCAATATCACGCCCTCATTATACCTGCTTACAATCCCTTCGCTCTTCCATTTCCACGACCCTGCTGTACGTCATCGAATCACCTTGGCCCCTTCACTCGTACCTACAGTACACTCACACACTAGCACGTACACACACTACACCCAAACACCGATACGTACATACCGTGCACTCAATCACGGGCACGACATACAGTACACTCTAACACGACATGCAGACACACAAAGTGGAGTGTCGGCACCGTAGACTTTTACTGACCTTTTCCTTCACGCCATCCGTTTAAATGTTCCAGTACAGCAAGGCCATCCGGCATGTTCAGAGCCCGGTTTCCCTTGTCTCCATCATGTCAGACATGAACAACAGCAAAACCATTGGCTTAAAGAGCATTTACTAATCCCCGGTCGTATAACAGAGCCTCCACAGGGATGGTGATACGAAAGATTAGATATCAGGTTTGTTTCTAGGTACCCAACAGGATCTTGAGCGTCAGTGGGGTACATGCTTACGCAGTGAAATTCTTATGGGAGCTGAGAGGATGAAAAGAAACAGTACATCACACACATGCCTACCCTGAAAACACACACACACACACACACACATACATACATACATACATACATACATACATATATATATATATATATATATATATATATATATACATATATATATATATATATATATATATATATGCATATATATATATATA
The DNA here is from genome assembly GCA_017312705.2 of Penaeus japonicus. NCBI lineage: Eukaryota > Metazoa > Arthropoda > Malacostraca > Decapoda > Penaeidae > Penaeus > Penaeus japonicus. Next base: position 310,008 of record BOPN01001218.1, read on the forward strand.
CATATACATATATATATATATATATATATATATATATATATATATATATATATATATATATATATATATATATGTATATATATATATATATATATATATATATATATATATATATATACATATATATATATATACATATATATATATATATATATATGTATATATATATATATATATATATATATATATATATATATATATATATATATATGTGTGTGTGTGTGTGTGTGTGTGTGTGTGTGTGTGTGTGTGTGTGTGTGTGTGTGTGTGTGTGTGTGTGTGTGTGTGTGTGTGTGTGTGTGTGTGTGTGTGTGTGTGTGTGTCAATATGTAGTTCCATGTAGTTATGAACCGAGCCGGACGATGTGTTCCCTCTAGGGGGAACGCAAGAGGAAAAGAAGAGGCGGGGAGGGCGCGAGGGATCATCAGGAAGCGGCGACGAGATGGCGAGATACAGCACGTGGGGACTCGGGATGAAAATCCGCTTCTGAAGGAGAGTCGCGGGCGATGGAGAGAGGGGGGGGGAGGAGAAGGTGTAGTAGATGGAAAAAGAGGAGAAGCAGAAAGAGAGGGAGAAGAAGGAAGGAAAGAGTGAGAGAGAACTAAAGAGAAATAAAAGAAAGGGTGAGGGTGAGGTAGAGGGAAAGGGAGAGAGGGAGGGAGGGAGGGAGGGAGAGAGAGAGAGAGAGAGAGAGAGAGAGAGAGAGAGAGAGAGAGAGAGAGAGAGAGAGAGAGAGAGAGAGAGAGAGAGAGAGAGAGAGAGAGAGAGAGAGAGAGAGAGAGAGCCAGCAGGGGAGGAGAAAGAGTGAGGAGGCGAGGCGAGGCGAGGCATCATACTGGACATGCACGCGGGTTGCGAAGGAGGCAGCAGATTTAGTCACAGCAAAGAACGGAGGAAGAAAAAAGGGTGAAAAAGAAATATGAGATCGAGGGAATAAAAAGGGGCGAGAGCTTAGGGGGAAATGATGGATATGATGATGGGGGGGGGGGGGCAAAGGATGGATAAGAGAGGGTGTGGAAGAGTTATTACAAAGAGACAGCGGAAGAGTGATGGAAAGAATTGAACGTAACGATTTCTTCGAAAAGAAGGAGGGGAGGAGTGGGATAGAGGAAGGGACAGGAGGGAGGGGAGGAGTGGGATAGAGGAAGGGACAGGAGGGAGGGGAGGAGTGGGATAGAGGAAGGGACAGGAGGGAGGGGAGGAGTGGGATAGAGGAAGGGACAGGAGGGAGGGGAGGAGTGGGATAGAGGAAGGGACAGGAGGGAGGGGAAGAGTGGGATGGAGGAAGGGACAGGAGAGAGGAGAGTGTTATGGAGGGAGGGAGGAAGGGAGGGAGGGAGGGAGGAAGGAAGGGAGGGAATGAGGGAAGGAGGGAGGGAGAGACGGAGAGAAGGTGAGCAGAGAGGGAAGGGGAGGAGAGGCAGGGCGGGAGAGGCGGAGAGAAGGCGAGTATTGATGGCCACGACCCGGTGATCGCCATGGTCCACTCGCACACAATGCTTTATTACTTTACAGCGAGGTCGGGAGGGAGCGCGGGGCGTTGTAAACAAACCTGGACGACGTCGCGGCTCCCGAGGCTTGTGGCGCACGGCTGCCTCGCTCCCGCCACGCTCTCGCACTTCCTGGACATCACGGAACATTCCTTTCATCGACCATATCGTCACAAACATCACGAAAGTTTTCAAAAACATGCTGCACAATATCAGTCATTAGTCATTCACGGAATCACGAAACTAACCGGTGTTG
>BOPN01001218.1:313765-316265 GCA_017312705.2 Penaeus japonicus
TTTTATCATTTTGGTTTTGACTTTTAGTTTCCTTACTTAGATTTTTATCTTATCCAAATGGACTTGTATTGCGCACGGTTGGCCAGGTTATTACTTGTTTAATCATATGTTTAGTCGAGAATGTCACTTGCAACAGGTATGGGTATGTATGTGTATACGCGCGCGCGCGTGTGTATGTGTGTGTGAGTGCACATACACACATGCGGGCGCATCTTATGGAATAATGTCATCGGGCGTTTTTTTTTTTTTTTTTTTTTTTTTTTTTTTTTTTTTTTTTTTTTTTTTTTTTTTTTTTCATTTCTGTATTTATTTGCCTTTCGCCGCTAAGATGAAGTGCGAAAAGTTCACAGGGGTCATGGGTATTAGATCCGGGCGAGCGAGTAAATGTGGCAAAGACCAGGTGTTTAGGGTTAAATAGGGCTAACTCTATCTTTATTTTGGATTATGAATGGGTTTGTGAAAAGCGGTAGATTAGTAGATTCCGAGCGTATTTTAAGGCTTATAAAAGTTGATTATTTTGGAACTCTGGGTAGATTTATGAAAAAATACAAAGATTTACAACGTAAAATTTGAATAGTTTTTCATTAAAATGCGTTATTTTTCATATAGAATGAACCAATCATATTTCTAATATATTAGATTTCAAAAGTTATTTCTCTCTTCGGGACATTCAATCTATGAAATGTAATGTAAGCAACTGGAGGAGGAGTCTTCCCAAATATTATTCTACAAAATTTTAAAGCGAAGGAAGTTCCTGGGTTGGGTATCGTTTCAATAATCGTAATGCATAGGAAGACAGAAAGGAAGAGATTGGCACATTTAGATATATTTGCACATAGCTAAACAAACACACATATATGTGTGTGTGTGTGTGTTAGTGAGAGAGAGAGAGAGAGAGAGAGAGAGAGAGAGAGAGAGAGAGAGAGAGAGAGAGAGAGAGAGAGAGAGAGAGAGAGAGAGAGAGATATATATATATATATATATATATATATATATATATATATATATATATATATATATATATATATATATATATGTATGTATGTGTATATATATGTATATATATATATATATATATATATATATATGTATATATATATCACGACAAATTGAATCACAATATATTGCCTATCACTCTGTTCTGTGCAAGCAAGATTGATAAAGCGGAGTTCCTAATACGAATTTCTTTGCCTATTAATGATATCCTTTGCAAACATCAAGGAATCATCGCTGGACGTCTTATCTTTACGCAGGACGAACAGTCTGCGAATTAGCCTTTGACCTTTGACCTTTCGGCGTAATATCTGAAATTAGGGATGTTGATGACATTTATGAGGCTCTTTCTTTTGGACTCTACGTAGAACTGCTGTTGTGCGTTGATTAGCTTACAAGAAAGAATATTAGTATATATATATATACATATATATATATATATATATATATATATATATATATATATATATATATATATATATATATATATGTATGTATATACATATAAATATTCATGTATACATTTGTACATACATATATATATATATATATATATATATATATATATATATATATAAATATGAATATATATATATATATATATATATATATATATATATATATATATATATATATATATATATATATATACACATTTATACATGATCTTATATATTCATCTAAATGTACATGGATATAAAACATACACACACATACACGTATATATATATACATGCATACATACATACATACATACGTATATATATATATATATATATATATATATATATATATATATATATATATATATATATATATATGTATATATATATGTATATATGTATATATGTATATATATATATATATATATATATATATATATATATATATATATATATGTATGTATATGTATATATATACATACATACGTATGTATGTATGTAACTATATACATGTATATATATATATATATATATATATATATATATATATATATATATATATATATATATATATATGTATGTATGTATGTCTATATATATATATATATATATATATATATATTTATATATATATATATATATATATATATATATATATATACATATATATATATATATATGTATATATATATACATATATATATATATATCTATATATATATATATGGCGGGGAAATATTGAGAGAAATGTATGTGTGGATATGCATATGTATATATATATATATAAATATATATATATATGTGTGTGTGTGTGTGTGTGTGTGTGTGTGTGTGTGTATGTGTGTATGTATGTTGATACATATATATTGATACATATGCATTAATGTTTTTCTATCCTTTTCCTTTTCCCCAATTACATGCTACAAATAACGCACTTGTAAAAAAAAATCTCTCTCTCTCTCTTTCTCTATCGTTCTCTCTCTCTTTCGCTTTATCTATTTATCTATCTGTCTCTCCTGCCCACCTCTCTATCTTCCTCATTCACTCTGACAATCATTCGCAGT
>BOPN01001219.1:27500-30000 GCA_017312705.2 Penaeus japonicus
CAAACATTCCTTTAGCTCCGTGTCCCTTGTTTGCCTCGGGAAAAAATGTGGCAGTTTTGTCCTCCAGGCTGAGCGGGACTAACTGCAGCTGAAGTCTTGTGAGCACGTTGTTGTTGACACAATTCTTTATTTTTCAAGATAATGTCACTTCCCGGATAATTCCCTGTACATGATCAGAGAGTTCCTTTGGAAATGCTTGTTGATGCTTGCTATGCTTTTTTCTCTCTCTATCAGTGCTTTTTTATTTTTTTTTTTTTTTTTATTTTTTTTATCGGATCAAACTTTAATTTTACAGACTAATTGATTTGTCTTTCAGAAACCAACTATACCTTGCACAGATTTTCCTTTTCCAAACTCCTTTTCATACTTATCTCTTGTTTTCTTCCCACACAACAATTTTCCGAAATCTTCATATGATATTTCTATCAATCAGAAAATATATTACGATTAACTTCAGTTATTTCAATCGACTTTTGTGCGTACCCATATATTTGTGTGTATTGACATTTTTTTTTTTTTTTTTTTTTTTTTTTTTATCAGGGTCATATTCCATGAGCTGTTAGTTCACACTGATATAAATTTTCGAAATATCTAACTTCCGAAAAAAAAAAAAAAAAAAATATTTGCAAAAAAATATTTGTTCGTTTACTGTAATCCCACCACAATAAATAGCAAAATATCATTTATATCAGAATCTAGAACAAAAATCCCCCAAACCTTCAAATTTTCCTTTTCACTCCCTGTTTTTTTTTTTTTTTTTTTTTTTTTTTTTTTTTTTTTTTTTTTTTTTTTTTTTTTTTATCTTTCTTCCTTCTTTATCTTTCCTTCCTTTCCTTCTTCCCTCGCTCCTACCCTCTTCCAACTTTCCCCCTCCGCGGCCTAACTGATTCACGATACGAGGAATTTCGTTTCTCTCTACTCTCTGTGTCTTCTCCCTTGTGTGACCTTGCCTTTCAGATTCCTCTCGTGACTTCTCATCCATGAGAGGGCAAAGGAGAAGGCGAGAGGATAAGGATAGAGGGAAAAGGGGGGGAAAGAAGAAGGAGAATTGTGGGAGAGGGAGAGGGAGAGAGAGAGGCAGAGAGAAGAAGGGAGAGAGAGAAGGTGGGGATAGATAGAGAGACAGACAGAGAGACAGAGAGAGAGAGAGAGAGAGAGAGAGAGAGAGAGAGAGAGAGAGAGAGAGAGAGAGAGAGAGAGAGAGAGAGAGAGAGAGAGAGAGAGAGAGAGAGAGAGAGAGAGAGAGAGAGAGAGAGAGAGAGAGAGAGAGAGAGAGAGAGAGAGAGAGAGAGAGAGAGAGAGAGAGAGAGAGAGAGAGAGAGAGAGAGAGAGAGAGAGGGGGGGGAGATATAGCTATATAGACAGAGAGAGAGAGAGAGAGAGAGAGAGAGAGAGAGAGAGAAAGAGAGAGAGGGGGGGGGAGGGAGATATAGCTATATAGATAGATAGATAGAGAGAGAGAGAAAGGGCGATTCTTCTTTATTTTCATTTATCTAAAAGAAAAATGTCTCTCTGCCTTTGTGGCATTCGCCGCTCATGCGAGTATAGAAGGAAATGCATTTTTGTCGGCCGCTTGACGCTAAAAAGAAGCCCATGTCAATTACCTTGTGCTATTGCTGGCTTTCACTCGCTTCTAATTAGGCAAAAATTCGGAGAAATTGTCACTTGAAGAAGGGATTGAAAAAGGAAACAGAGAAATACCCTTTCCCAGAGTTTCTTTCTTCACATGGAACAGAAATTTTGTTGAAAATCCTTTTCCTTCAAGAAAGCGAAAATCGGAGAAAAATCATTTATTTTTAGGACGACTTTCCTTTGCGGAAGATCAGTCGAGGTTGCCACACGTGCATATCGGTTGATGGGAGTTCTCTTTTATTATAATTGCTTTTTTTTCTGAAATGTACTGTATGAGTTGATGAAGAATTTATATCCATGTGTGTGTGTGTGTGTGTGTGTGTGTGTGTGTGTGTGTGTGTGTGTCTGTATATATGTATATATGTATATATATATATATTATATATATATATATATATATATATATATATATATATATATATATATATATATATATATATATATATATATATATATATAAAGAGCGAGGAATATACAGCGAGATGCAAGTTGAGAGTGGTTTATTAAAAAAAAAACAAAAAAAAAAAAAAACACGAATAATAAATTTAGAAAATAGGTGTGTCAGTACAAGGAAACACAAGTACATGCATAAAGAATTCTTTACACATGGAGACAACCCAAAAAAAATGTTACTCCTGTTAGAAACGAACAAAATACAATGGATATTCAACTATGGAAATGAGATGTAATCGCATACTGCTGAAATTAAAATTGAATTTGTACCTATCATAGTTTTTTGTTCCTGAGTAATTGTAATGTTGGACAGGATGTGTGGCATTGCTAACTGAACTATTTTAACTTCTCATTTTCTCTTATTTTCATGGCAAGTTCTTTTTATTGATGATTTAATTTATCATACCTTCCTCAT
>BOPN01001219.1:37500-40000 GCA_017312705.2 Penaeus japonicus
GGACTTTTGGAGTCATCTGCTTAAATGGTTTTCAGTGAAGCTCTCTCTATCCCAGGCGAGTTTTTATCCATATCCCAAGACCCTTTTAATAACAACTCGCCAGACTCGTCAGCAAAAACTGCCCTTGCATCCAGACATTTTCTTGATAACCAATAGCAATGCCTGCTTAAGTCGTTCCTTCAATTCTTTGTGAAGAATCATCCACAGCCCTATAAAACTCTCTGTGAGTGACCTACTAATAGTCCTCACACAGTCACAGCTGAATGCCACAGAATAGAGACACAAAAGTCAGACCTTTAATGTTAAATTTTGATAATTACACATATAATCATTGAGCAAAATGTAGTGATTTCTGTTGCTAACTCGTGACTTCACAGATAGTGATACTTTAATCTTTGCATTTATCATTAGGTGTGCAATAATCGAATGTTACACTTTGTAAAATATTATTGAATATGAGACACTATCTTTTATACATTTATAGATGGATTTCTTTGATAGATTATTTTAAAATGCTTAACATTGGTTTGAAAAGATGTTGAGCTCAATGAAGATCAAGAAGGTGAACCTGACAGGGTCATTACCGGCTTTTAATATAAATGCAAGAACAGCGACAGAGGAGGAGGAAAAAAGAGGAAAGATGAAGATAAGAATATGGAATATGGAAGGAGAGATAAAGTGGAAGAGGTACTGGACGCTAAATAGAAGTCCATGTAAACGACCTCGTGCTATTGCTTGTGATTCACGATTCGGATTAATTCTTAATGTAGTCTGGATAGAAAATTGAAACAGAGGAATCCCTTTCCCCAAATCTCCTTTTTCACATGGGATAGGTGTTCCCTTGGAATCTAATTACTTTTTTTTCTGAAATATATTGTATGAACAAAAATTGGGTGACCCACTTGGTAAGAGAATCAATTAAAGTATTTCCCTAGCTCTTCCTCTTGCATGCCTACAGGAAAATTACTTATGTCCCCCAGGTTAAGAACTACTGGTTTAATTTTTAATTTTTTTTTTTTCAATTCTTTGGGTATCTGTATAAATTAATGGGAGTGTGTTATAGTGGTGGTGAAGAGAGTGTAGTCAAGAGCGAGAAGAAGTATGACAGGGGTTCTTTATGATAGCATGAAAGGGAAAGTTTACTAGATAGTTTTGAGGTCAGCTTATCTGTATGTTTAAGAGGTAGAAGAATCAGAGGTGGCCGTGTTGTGAAGGTGTTCCGAATGATAGGATTAAGAACGAATATAGCAGAAGAACAGTTCAGAAAAGACGGATTGAAGACAAATAAAGAGGCGAGATTGCCATGATTAGGGAATGTGCAGTGCAGCGGTGTGATGCAAGATATAGCGGAAGAAAGGGAAGGCCAAAAAGAACGTTTATGGATATGATGAGGGAAGACATGAAGGTTGTGAGTGTAAAAGAAAGGAGGGAGAAGTGGAGACAGACGATTCATTTTGGCTGTGGCATCCCCTCCCAAGAGCATCCGAAAAAAGGAGCACTTTGTTGAATCTATTATTCGTGGTTTATAGACCATAGCATCTCTACTTAGTTTATTAGACGCATAGGCACATCTCTATCCTTTATCTATTCAACGATAGGGAAACGCAAAAATGCATTTTTTCCATTTGCTCTCGACCACTTGCCGTGTGAAAAGCCTAGCTATGCAGGGTATTAGCTTTTTCAAATGTCAGTATTTCTTTTACAGAGAAAGAAACTAGGGAAGTGGTTATCAAGTGAAGGACTTTGATTCTTCTGGTAGTTTACGGGATTTTCACTCTCTTTGGTAATGACATGGAACTCTTATAGTGACCCAGGATTAGCTGATTCCCGTGGCAGGAATTGTAATTATTAAAATGTAAGCTCAGCCATGCCAAGAGTACGCCTAAAGGTCAGGGGGACTTTATCTGAATCACTCAAATTAGCCACCCCAGCTGAGACGGATATGTAACCGAGAACGGAAAAGGACGAGAGCAAGGTCTTCGGCGGTGCCACCAAACGTAAACTCCAACTAAGGGCGGCATGCCACCCAGTTCTCTCACCTAACAAGAGAGCAAAACATAAACTATTTCTACAGGAAGTGAATGAAAATATTATGATCAAGGACCCCACGGCAAAAGCTGACGAAATAAAAAGAAATAACAACCATGTCAAAGTAGGAAATGTATACATCATCTGCCTAGGCAAATCGAATTTGACAGATTCACTGCAATTAATCAATGTCTGCACTCGTGAATACACACATAACAAAAGCAAATGCCCATATGAAGAAATTTGTGGCAACACAACCACAACAAAAAAACAAAACCACAAAATCATATCCGCAGCTGATCTGCCAAGAAGATGAGAACTAACAAACCCAAATATATACTAGATCTCAACTGTCGACATTAAATCCTAGGCTATAACGACAACAGGAGGGCAGCATACTAGTTACATCAATCAAGGGAAACCAATCATAAATGGACCATAGTTTCCAACCTTTATCACCAATAATTCTGCA
>BOPN01001219.1:55000-57500 GCA_017312705.2 Penaeus japonicus
ACAGAGTGGGCTACATATGGGTTACAGTTATCAGGCCACATCAGTAATTAGACGTATGACAACCTTGCATAGTTGGTGACTCCCTGGTACGGTGTTTATGTTTTTAGTTGATCGTGTTACTGCCGCTTCTATCATCTTCCTTTGTCGTGGAGCCAGACGTTTTTTTAATGATTGAAGCTTAGGGCCACTTGAGCAACGACGGTGCTCCTGATGTAATGGTGTCGAAGGGCGTGGCGGTGTTGCCATGTAGTTGTTCATGGAATCTACCTCCTGTCTCCCCTCCTGTCTAACCTTGTCGCACCCGCCGCAAGGTAACCTGTACACCTGGGAAAGGGGCGAAAATGCCGGAGGCATTTTCGTGTGTTTTTGTTTTTCTGTGTTGTCTTGTTTACAACTCACACACACACACACGCACACACACACACGCACGCACACACACACACACACACACANGAGAGAAAAAAAAAATGAGTGAGAACCGGCTACCCATTCTTTAGCGTTTCACTAATACCCATTGGGTAGTTCATCTCTTTCTATCCAATCATATAAAAACTGGTAGAACCAATATTGTTGGCGGAAGGTTATGTTGGAAAAACAAAATAAAACATCCACACATATTAAATAATAATGAGCAAACAAAAACATACAAAAACAGAAATCAAAACTGAAATAAAAGCAAGCTTAACGTGAATGGACGATAATAAAAGTAAACGAAAAGAACAAAAGTAAAGATGAATAAAATGAGCAATACTAAAATTAAATAAACATACACACTAAGGCGCTCCAGCAAAACAAATTTAGTAACTAATAGACTGCAAAGCGTCATTTAAATAAAAACCTGCCCTTTTGACTTGTAACCTAAAAATAATACTCTCCTTAACTTGTTTTGAACAAAATTGTAGGGCAAAATGGGCCTCGCACTGTAAATACAGAGGCTAGTACGTGAAAAGAGTATCTGAAATGGTGTCTACGTCAACAATGTCAACCGCTTATGTTTAATTTTATTTTCAAAAATCATTACTGGAGCTCTTGAAACTGTTTTTCATTACCTGGACCATATAACCTGAAATTAGAACCAAACAAATAAAGCTATAAAATGGCATGCAACGTTAAAAATACAAAAGTAAAGCATAGTGATAAAATCAATCGTAAGTAATTAAAAAATAATGATAATAAAATAAAAGCAGCATATGAAACATGTATAAAGGTGTGTTACATACAACTTGTCAAAAGAGAGAGAGACAGAGAGAGAGAGAGAGAGAGAGAGAGACAGAGAGAGAGAGAAAATGAGTGAGAACCGGCTACCCATTCTTTAGTGTTTCACTAATACCCATTGCGTTGTTCATCTTTTTCTATCTAATCATATAAAAACTGGCAGAACCAAAATTGCTGGTGAAAGGTTATGTTGGAAACCAAAAATTAAACGTCCACACATATTAGATAATAATGAGCTAACAAAAATATACAAAAACAGAAATCAAAACTGAAATAAAAGCAAGCTAAACTTTAAAGGACAATAATAAAACTGAACAAAAACAAAAACAAAAGTAAAGATGAATAAAATGAGCAATACTAAAATGAAATAAACATAAACACTAAGGCGCTCCAGCAAAACAAATTTAGCGTCATTGAGTAAAAACCTGCCCTTTCGACTTGTAACCTAAAAATAATACTCTCTTTAACTTGTTTTGAACAAAATTGTAGGGTAAAATGGGCCTCGCACTGTAAATACAGAGGCTAGTACGTGAAAAGAGTATCTGAAATGGCGTCTATGTCAACAATGTCAACCACTCTTGTTTAATTTCATTTTCAAAAATCATTACTGGAGCTCTTGAAACTGTTTTCATTACCTGGACCATATAACCTGAAATTAGAACCAAACAAATAAAGTTATAAAACGGCATGCAACGTTAAAAATACAAAAGTAAAACACAGTGATAAAATCAATCGCAAGTAATTAAAAAGTAATAAAAATAAAAGCATATGAAACATGTATAAAGATGCGTTACATACAACTTGTCAAAAGAGAGAGAGAGAGAGAAAAAAAAAAAAAAATACGAGAAATAAAATAACTAAGGATGACTCTAAAAACTAGCAAGAAACAAGTGGTCACCCTGACTTAGCGCTCCTTGCGAGGGATGGCACAGAACTCTACGGGGTGATACCACGTTTTGGAGTTACTGACATAAATATGCGTCACTACAATACAACGCCCTACTTCTGTGTCATTATGGTGTCCAACAGAGGAAATATTGTCATTTTTATTATACCTTGCATCGGACAAGGTCTGAACATGACTCTTCAGTCTGGGGTATGTTCGTTTCCAAATTACTGACTTTAGTTCTGTTATGAGTAGCTCTTTCCTCGAGTGATTTGATACAACTAGGTATTGTCTTCACTTCACTATACTGTCTGTTTCATGAATTGTTTTCTTAGGTTTATGCGGACCGTCATATAATATATGGTCGTAATTATTAAAATGATCGAAGCCATCATTCTG
>BOPN01001219.1:67500-70000 GCA_017312705.2 Penaeus japonicus
CTCTCCCCCTGCTCGTTATCCTGAGTTGAATATAGACGAATAACAAAGACTGCCTTAGAGACGACGGCTGGCGCACGTGGCATATATAGCATTATTCCTTTGGCTGTGGAAGAGAATTTTAAAAGTATAGAGAAGGGAGCTTCAGCATTCCGAGTAGATGTATATATTCCTGGTGTTTATTTCTAGCATTTTCTGCCGTCGAGCATATGAGCGAAATCATCATATTTTTTTATTTATTTATTGCAGAAGAAAGCAATTTTTCTCAAGAGATTATTTTTATCAAAGACAGAATTCCCATAAAAGATTCATCATGGAAAAAAATCGTTGTTCGTATCGTAGGGAACTAAATTCCTTAGCTAGTCACCCCTAATGCAACTATGCTGTTTTGACATACACGCTGCACAATGGAATGCGGAAATAGGGTACTGCCATTATGTTATTAAAAGGTTTATGAAGCTTTCTATGCGGATATTAATTGTTTTGCATATATATTTTTTTCTTAACCGAATGATAGAGATAACTTTTATGGATGAACTGGCTAAAGAGGTAATTTGGGACGAATGAGCTAACTGAAGGTGCAAATCACAGACACACACACACACACACACACACTTAATGGAAACCATGAGCTCAGATCCATCCTTTTGTAAACCAAAAGAAAGGAACATAAAAATACAGTTCTGTATTGTGTTTCAAAAACCGCACGCCGCCACCCAATGAATTAATCTGGCAGTTGAAAGAATGTTCCCTGAACAAAACGGGGTTTCGAACCATGTACTTCGCAGACACACAGTTGGAGTGTTTGTCTGTAGCGAATGTTTGTTAGCATTCTCTACCTTTTGTTATCTACTGTCGCCTCAGCTCAGCAGGTATTCTCCACACCCTGTATTAGATTCACTTTGACCAGAGTTTAAAATTCATAGAACAGAAATGAGAGTAAAGAAAAGAAAATCGGGGGGGAAAAAAACCCGGTTTCCAGAATAAATACATTACGAAGCCTAAAGTGTCCACAATCCTATTTTGCAGCCGACTCATTACTGTCCACATCGGCCGCCCTTTGTGGTGACAGTGCCGCTTGTACCGTCTCTTTGATCCAGCAAACCCGTTAACAGACTAGCGAATGTAACGCAGTATACGTAAACGATCCGTCTGTTTTGCTCGTCGCCGTGTTCCGTGCTGTAGGAAGAAGAGTGGGAAGGGAGGAAAGGGAGGAAAGAGGGAGAGAGAGATTGGTGTGAGTATGACGGGGATGGGGAGGAGAGAAGGGAAAGCGGGAAAAGAGAAAAGAGGGGAATGGGGAGGGACGAAAGGAGAGAAGGGAAGGGATTTATATTTTTCTGAATAGTAAGAATCTTAAAGCTTAGTGATTATTTTGTGAGTTGAGTAAATCAAATGATTAGCCATTTAAATGTTAGAAAGGTATGGGTGAGATCAACCGATTTTGCCAGCGTAATAAATGTAATTGACGCATTTCGATGTTATATTTTCATCAGAATTGCATATATGTACATATATACTTACTGTATATCATTCAAGTGCCAAAGGCCTGTTTTTTTTTTCTTCTTCTTCTTGTCATAGTGTATGTTGCTTCTATTGTTGTTATTTTTTGTTTGGCTGTGTTTGAAGTGTTGACTTGGATATGAGAGAGAGAGAGAGAGAGAGAGAATGAAAGAAAATTTCATATCAATGGCTTTAGCCTATAGTACATTTTGACCCCATATATAAAAATATTCGCTTTTTTTCATAATCGTTCGTCAATCTTCTTTCTTCATACTAAAATGTACCAATAACCGATTCAGTTTTTGGATTTTCTCTGCTTATATAACCGCAACAAGAAAGTTTCCTCCGCGGCTTTCTACACCGTAATTCCATCTTGCACAACAGGTACCACTAACGCAACGCCATCGCAAGTTTGACTAAACTTTCGTCCATATTAATGGAAGCTAATAAAGTGTAATCGAAGTCCTCATTGCTGGCGTTGTGCAAATGGAAACACATCACCAACTAGATTCCTTCGTTTCCACATCAACTTGTGCAATTTTTAGATGAGGTCGATTCGGTTAGGAGCCTCCAAGGGACTACGTGTGGCTAAAAAAAAAAGAAAATATATATATATATATATATATATATATATATACATATATCCATCTATCCAACGCCACCGATATGATGGCAAACCTCTGAGGCATACGCATGAGGTGCAAAAAGCTTGTAAGTTTCGATGTCAAATCGCTTTTCACCAACGTGCTCATTAGCGAAGCCATCGAAGCAGCTCGGCGAACGAAGGAAGGATTGGGTGAGGACCTGCGTCCTGCGCCCTCTGCCGAGGGATTGCTACATCGACCTCGACCGCCTGTGTGTGGAGTTCGACCCGTTCGAGTTCCATGTCAATGACTATGAACAGATCTAAGGACTTGCTCAGCTCTTCATGGAGACCCTCGAGGCCGACCATTACCGACGTGTTGTGGCTACCAAAGTAGTGTAAGGATAAGGATAAGCC
>BOPN01001219.1:117844-120344 GCA_017312705.2 Penaeus japonicus
TCCTCATGGTCGGTCTTCCCGACGTGGAAGGCTGGGGATCATCGGGGTCCTCGTCGAACCGTAAAACTCTTACGGCTGGCGAGTACCTCGAAGAGCGAGAGCGATTGATGCGGAGAGGGCGTGACATGTCTGTAGTAGCAGTCCAAGTCAAGCAATGATGTACTGAGCAAAAAATTCCGCCCTTTTATAGGCTCGGTCAGGTCAACCCTTTGTTCCCTAAATATCAAACTAGCACTCTAATCATCATTATCACCTTACTAACAAGCAATTTACATCATAGTCACGCCCACATACCCCCCTCATTTACATAAGAAACTCCGCCTTCCTTTCCCTGTTCCTTACCCCCTCTACTCCCCCCCTTTACCCCCCTCCCCCCCATTACCCGCCAAGCCCTCCCCCACAGCCCCCTATACCCTCCTTTTACAATTTAGGGTGACCAGAAAGAATAACTCCTTATTTTCTCTTTGAAAAAAACTCCGATTTTCTTTCGTTTTCTTCTTCGTTTTCCTCTTCTTTACCCCCCCCCCTACCCCCCCCTACCAGCCGGACTTTGCCTTTCAAGGTGGGAGGTAAATAATCAGCAAAGTTTCTCATGGGAAGATGCGTCAAAATCGCCGCGCAGGGCCGGCGACACCGGCGGGACGCCAATGTCCACATCGCCGGCCAAGGCCGGCGCCCGGCAATACGCATTTTTCACGATGAATCCCCTTTGAAACATTCAGTGAATCCCCTTTGAAACATTCAACGAATCCTCTCTTAAACATCCAATGAATCCCCTTTTAAACATTCAACGAATCCCCTCTTAAACATCCAATGAATCCCCTTTGAAACATTCAGTGAATCCCTTTTGAAGCACTCAACGAATCCCCTCTTAAACATCCAATGAATCCCCATTGAAACATCCAATGAATCCCCTTTGAAACATTCAATGAATCCCCTTTGAAACATTCAACGAATCCCCTTTGAAACATTCAATGAATCCCCTTTGAAACATTCAATGAATCCTTTTTGAAACACCCAATGAACCCCCTTTGAAACATTCAATGAATCCCCTTTGAAACATTCAATGAATCCTTTTTGAAACATTCAATGAATCCCCTTTGAAACATTCAATGAATCCCCTTTGAAACATCCAATGAATCCCTTTTGAAACATTCAATGAATCCCCTTTGAAACATTCAATGAATCCCTTTTGAAACATTCAATGAATCCCCTTTGAAACATTCAATGAATCCCTTTTGAAACATCCAATGAATCCCTTTTGAAACATTCAATGAATCCTTTTTGAAACATTCAATGAATCCCTTTTGAAACATTCAATGAATCCCCTTTGAAACATTCAATGAATCCCCTTTGAAACATTCAATGAATCCCTTTTGAAACATTCAATGAATCCCCTTTGAAACATTCAATGAATCCCTTTTGAAACATTCAATGAATCCCCTTTGAAACATTCAATGAATCCCTTTTGAAACATTCAATGAATCCCCTTTGAAACATTCAATGAATCCCTTTTGAAACATTCAATGAATCCCCTTTGAAACATTCAATGAATCCCCTTTGAAACATTCAATGAATCCTTGTTGAAACATCCAATGAACCCCCTTTGAAACATTCAATGAATCCCCTTTGAAACATTCAATGAATCCCTTTTGAAACATTCAATGAATCCCCTTTGAAACATTCAATGAATCCTTGTTGAAACATCCAATGAACCCCCTTTGAAACATTCAATGAATCCCCTTTGAAACATTCAATGAATCCTTTTTGAAACATTGAATGAATCCCCTTTGAAATTTCAATGAATCCCTTTTGAAACATTCAATGAATCCCCTTTGAAACATTCAATGAATCCTTTTTGAAACATTCAATGAATCCCTTCTAAAACATTCAATGAATCCCCTTTGAAACATTCAATGAATCCCCTTTGAAACATTCAATGAATCTCCTTTGAAACATTCAATGAATCCTTATTGAAACATCCAATGAATCTTTTTTGAAACATTCAATGAATCCCCTTTGAAACATTCAATGAATCCCCTTGGAAACATCCAATGAATCCCCTTTGAAACATCCAATGAATCCTTTTTGAAACATTCAATGAATCCCTTTTGAAACATTCAATGAATCCCCTTTGAAATTTTCAATGAATCTCCTTTGAAACATTCAATGAATCCTTATTGAAACATCCAATGAATCTTTTTTGAAACATTCAATGAATCCCCTTTGAAACATTCAATGAATCCCCTTGGAAACATCCAATGAATCCCCTTTGAAACATTAAATGAATCCCCTTTGAAACATCCAATGAATCCCCTTTGAAACATTCAATGAATCCCCTTTGAGACATTCAATGAATCCTTTTTGAAACATTCAATGAATCCCTTCTAAAACATTCAATGAATCCCCTTTGAAACATTCAATGAATCTCCTTTGAAACATTCAATGAATCCTTATTGAAACATCCAATGAATCCTTTTTGAAACATTCAATGAATCCC
>BOPN01001219.1:147844-150344 GCA_017312705.2 Penaeus japonicus
TACTAAAAATAGCAGGTCGACCAAGAGCGGCTAAATCAAACAAATTTGCAATTCAGGTCCCGAAGAATTATCCTAGGTTCACCTAACGTAGTCACTGCATCCACTCATAGTATCCATAAAAGACAATGGATTTGGTTTACGAAGAAACCCGGGGTAAGTATTGGCGTATATATATTTTTCTACTCAATTTTAGATGTCCATGAAAATGTAAATAGCATACAAGTAATAAAAAATGTGAAAATATCACCGCTTCCAACCCCTTCTTTCTCTCTCAAGGTTTGCTTATCTCAATAAGAGGTATCAGACGAGACAGATTTAAGGTTTGGCAGTCAATCTAATTTATTCAATATTCAGTCGTGTATTTATAATTCAACACTTGCGCGACGGTCGTTTTAGCGGGTTGGATTGCCTTCGTATTGCATTATTCCTTCTCTTGAAATTACGAGCTATTAATTCCAGAACCTAATTACCAGGACTTTGCTAATATAACCTATATATAGACTCGTATTTCGTACCATCAGTCTGGAATGTGTGTGTGTGTGTATATATATATATATGTATATATATATGTGTGTGTTTGTGATATATTATGTATATATATTTGTGTATTATGTAAATATACATATGTATGTATGTATATATATACATATATATATGTATATATATGTACATATATATACATATATATATATAAATATATATATATATATATATATATATATATATATATATATATATATAGATAGATATATATATCTGTGTGTGTGTGTGTGTGTCCGTTCGTTTGTTTGTGTCCTTACCTAGTTGTTTAGATATGAGAGAGTTCCTGTTTGGTATATTTTGATTGACAGTCTAAGCATTTAAAACTAATGCATGTTTCTGGTACACTCGCGGTCACAAGGAGGATGGTCCACTCTTCAACATTCTATTTGAAAAGCTAAATTCCATATCTCCGCATTGTTTCTTTGGCTTCAGAAATGATAGAACTATCCTTGTCCCTGTGACAACCTGTACAACTTTAAGATATAATCAGTTTTCTTTTCCTTCAAAGTAGGTAGTAAAGGCTCCATACCGTGTGTCTTGATTTTGAACAAATATCATATCTTTTACATACATGATTGTTACTGTTATGATTTAGAATATTCACAGGGATTTTGATTTCTGTTTACTATCATAACATAATCGGTGGCTAGATTGATAGATCCCTGAAACACTTGGGTAGGTGTATGTCTCCATTTGAAATATTTAATTCTACTTACAGTCTTCACTTTCCTTTCATAGAGAATGTTTTGAATCCATTTGAGTTTTTCAAAAAGTCCACTTAGTTGATCCTACTGCCATATAAGTTTACTTTGACTTCTTATCAAATGCATCTTTAAAGACAAAAGGCATACCGTTCCTCTCTGCCAGTATCCAAAAAAACTATCAAACAATCTCCCTTTCCTGTGATTTTCAATTAATTCGACCCATTTTTACTTTACTAACTTTTCTAGCACATTATGCTTGCTAGAGAAACTAGATCACGATCCAAGAAAGTCGATCGTAAATCCTTCCTCGCGTAATTTACAACCGTAGCGGCTACAATTTCCAATGCTAGCTAATTAGAGGCGCGCTCACCAAATCACCAATCACTGCTTGATTCCCAAACATTAGACGCGCAAATCGTTTAAGATCGAGGACTGTGATGACGGGTTGTTTCAGCTTGGCAGAAGTGACAGGGCTGGTAGAGTCCGTGCAAGATATGCATTAAGTGCTGCAAGGAAAGCGACCAGAAACATGAAGATGACGTAAATCCAGTTGGACAGTTCTAACTTGTATGTAGCTAAGCAACCCTTTTTGAAGGAATTGCTCTATTTCCTGTCTCTTGGGACATCTGAATCGTCCTACATTGTATGAAGAAGCTAAAGATAACACTAATTATTTGATTGGTGTCACCTGAAACAAGCCCAACAAATATGTGGGTGTGGGAAACTATAACCCCTACCAGAGGTTCTTTTAATTTTGAAATTTGATCAACAATAGGGCATCATAGGGTCTTTATCATATATTTTAGTTACATAAGTCCTTATAAATAAATATTTTTAAGAAGTTATCCTATTTTTAAGAAGTTATCTCTAATCATTACCTCAATGACGGTACTGAGAATATAAAGCTAATATTCAATGATTTTGTTGCCAGGTTAGGGAACAGCTAGAAGCAAGGAATTAACAGAAGAGTAAGGTAATTACTTTCTTAGGGGTATTTACAGCTTTACCAGTGCCTGAAGGGTAAATCATTCCTTTATTTATTATCGATACCTTAATTAACTTTTTGTTCATAACTACCAATGACCACATTGCATAATTAAAAATCAAATCCTTTCATAAGATCAGCTTCCATTATCTCCACAGTGTCTGTACTAAGTGATCCATTAGTATGTACCGGTGTTGCATTTAATCTACTACATGCAATGCCAGGTCTGCCCTAAGCCCATTGGACCAATTGCTCCCGAAATACCTAA
>BOPN01001219.1:192882-195382 GCA_017312705.2 Penaeus japonicus
AGATTAATGTTTTATTTTTCTGTCCATCTATCTATCCATCTGTCTATCTGTATTTAGATCTACATGCGAAGATTTAAGGAAAAGGAACTTGTGGATGTCGCCTTGCTCTTAAGACAGATCTCAAAAAATGAATGTCAGTCAGTCAATCAGTCAGTTAGTCAGTCAATCAGTCAGTCAGTCAGTTAGTCAATCAATCAGTCAGTCAGTCAGTCAGTCAGTCAGTCAGTCAGTCAGTCAGTCAGTCAGTCAGTCAGTCAGTCAGTTAGTCAGTCAGTCAGTCAGTCAGTCAGTAAGTAAGTAAGTCAGCCAGTCAGTTAGTCAGTCAGTAAGTAAGTAAGTCAGCCAGTCAGTTAGTCAGTCAGTCAGTATGTAAGTCAGTCAGTAAGTCAGTAAGTAAGTCAGTCAGTAAGTAAGTAAGTCAGACATTCAGTCAATCAATCAGTCAGTCAACGATTGAGTGATAGAGTGAGAGACTGAGAAAGGAGAAAAAAAGTAAGTTTAGATCCTACCGTCAGGAAGATATAGCTACATGAAAATAATAAGCCCCCTAAAAAAATAACTTAATCAAGTTTGATGATAGTTTCCCAAGTGCCGTTAATCTTCCACTAACACAAAGGCGCCTTAATCTCCCTTACCTCTATTCTTCACCCTCTCCCCAGCTATCCCTCTTTCACACGCCTTTGTCACCCCGCCGACCTGCGCAACACGCCATCCTATGCAGGATTCTCTCTCTCGCCCCCCCCCCCCCTTACCGCCCCTCCTCTTACTCCTCCGCCCCTCCTCTTACTCCCCCCCGCCCTTCCGCCCCTCCTCTTACTCCTCCGCCCCTGCCTCCTTTTGCCTCACAGCTTTCAAGAAAGGGACTTCACTTTCACATGCGCCTACTCTGCTCTTCCTTATCCCTTCCATTCACTACTTCCCTTTTCTCTAATATCTATCCTGTTCCCTTCCTGTCCCTCTCCCGCTCTCTCCTCTACCCCATCTGCGCTCACACCACCCTCTTACTTCCAGTAAAGGAATCTATCTCTTTTGTATACTTTTCATTCTTTATATATACACCTTCCACATACCCCCTCCCTCCCCTACCCCTCTATCTTTCTTCCACCCTACCCCCTCCCCATCATTACTCCCGGAAAGAAAGCTACCTCCCTTTCCTAACCTCCAACCCCCTCACCCTTCCCATTCCTCTCCCCCCCTCCCCCCTGCTTTCTATCACACCACCCACGCTTATACCCCCACCTTACCTTCGTTATCTCCCTACCCCCTACGGAATGATGGCGATGTATAACGATGGAAAAAGGAATGGCGAGGCAGATGAATCCCCAAGCGTATCCTATCAACTAATTCTGCGTCAAGTTGCTACTTTTCCCCTTGAGGACATATAGAACCATGGGGGAAATATAGAAGCATATTTGCCTTTTTCTTTTTTGTTTTCTCTTTGTACTGAAAAAAAATGCAGTTTTGGTGGAACGGGAGTTTGCGATTCATGAGAACTTACCAGCAAGTCAGCGTCATTCCTTTTCCCTAATTTTCCATTTGTCTGTTTTTCCTTCTCTGCAATTTCCTCCCTCTATGCTTCTTTATTACACGTAAAGAGAGAAAGAAAGAAAGAAGCAAAACCAAAATCCAGTGAAAGTGGACAATCACATTTCCTGTAAAAGACTTTGAGAGGAAAGGATCGGTGGCTGTGGGTAGCCCTGTTGCTATCTGCAGGAAGGCTTCTGACTAATTAGCTTGCATATTCTCGTTTGCTTTGTAATTCATACATTTTATTTTACTATTGGCAATACTTAATTTATTTTCATAATG
This sequence comes from Penaeus japonicus, assembly GCA_017312705.2. Taxonomy (NCBI): domain Eukaryota; kingdom Metazoa; phylum Arthropoda; class Malacostraca; order Decapoda; family Penaeidae; genus Penaeus; species Penaeus japonicus. The sequence continues at coordinate 194,692 of BOPN01001219.1, forward strand.
TTATTCCTGACAAAATACCCCTTGGAAAAAGAGATACCAATATGAAAAAAATAGATATCATTCAAAATCACGAATTTGATAACACAAAGATGAATTAGAGGCATTCCCTTGGTCCCATCACGTCATTATTCCAAGCTTTACTGAAGTTTCACACATTAAAGGGAAGGTTTAAGTCACACCTCTCTTTGTATTTGCCATCTTCTCTGACCCTCGAGATTCCCTATTTACCCGGATTTCTCCCCTGTTTGTTGACATTCACTTCCTTCTCCTTCTGGGTACATACGATGCCTTAATTGTAGTTTATTCTTCCCTCAGCCGGGTATGATTCCCCGCTAATTAAAACAGTTATTGCCTCTTCCGCGCCTTTCGCTTTTGTTCGCGATTGTTCTTCGCCTTTCGATAAAGTCATCAGTCTCTTTTTCATCCTATTTCTCCTTCCTTCCTTATAGCACAGGGTGACGGTGTGACTTCCATCCTTCGGCAACTTCTTTCCGTCCTGAATGCGTTATGAGGTCTCACTCTAGGACGTCAACAGCTGGGGGAAATGCAGCTGCATTCTCGTGAGGAAAGGGTGATGAAGCCTTTGTATGTGTTTGGGTAGGAAGGGGAAAAAAGAAGGAGTGATGGGGGAAAATGAACGAAGAAAAGGAGATGACGAAATGGATTGGATTAGATTACAAAAAAAGGAGGA
>BOPN01001219.1:200382-202882 GCA_017312705.2 Penaeus japonicus
ATGTGCCGTGATAGTGTTTATTACTATGATCATTGTGCTGTAGTGTATTCATCTATTGTGTACCATAAGTATCTGCAATATGGGATAAACCTGAACTATATAAATCCTATGTCTGGCATCAGCTACCTATTTTGTGTGAGCTATTAGTTCCAGCAGACTAAGCACCTATCCCAAACTGGTGGCAGCGGTGGGATCCATTCTGCTCACTCTTACAAACTGGTGCTAGCAGTGGAATGGAAAACCCCCTGACAAACTGGCGCTAGCGGTAATATTAATTTTGCACACCGTCACAATTGGTGCTTGTGGGATTGAAAACGGCCACCATCCCAAACTGATGTCAGCTGGGGGTCGTGCCCACCTCCTATTTTCTTTAAAAGTCGTGGACTACTTGTTGCTTACTGTGAGCCGTGCCACTGATACATTTTTCACTCTTACGTGAGCAAGGTAAGTCATTGGAAGTGTTGTTCCCCGTGTCTCAATATCCCCCTATTCTTCTCCGTCTATTTTTCTCCATTCTAAATAACCCCATTTCTCTTTCACATTTTTTTTAACAATGTGTGTGAACTGAAAGGTATTACAGTTTTTCGTGTTGTAATGTATTATCATTAATGTTAACTCTGAAGTGTATTATTTATTGTCAAATTTTAGAAGTTTATTTACATAAGCATACTTATTCCAGATATTTCTTATGATTATTTTTCAAGAAAATTATTCTAAAGTGCATGATTTTTATATTAATATTTCATATTAATTAACTACAATGTAATCATTCTCAGTTTGTTTGCATTTGATCTGATTTGAAATTGTCTCATTAAATTGAAGAATTCGAACTTCATTTTTTTCATGTATCATGTATATCAGCTATGCTGAACTATAGCCTCGTCTGTCGGACATAATTTAGACGTAAAAATGATTCCGTTATAGAGCCAGAGATGCTATCCGATAGATCAGTCACTGCACAAATATTTCCAACTCGAATTAGTTTCTTCATTGTTATCACTATTCAATATGATTATTCGCATATGATTAGTGCGATTTTTTCATAATTTACGATAATTATTATTGTACTAGCTAATTATTATGAAAATATCGTTGTGTTAATTTCAGTAACAGTTCATGTTGTTTTTTTTTTTTTTTTTTTTTTTTTTGTATGAATTCTAATAATCATATTTACATGTATATTTTTGGAATTGCTTAAAAAGAAAAACTTTACTAGGTCACTTGATTAGATCATTTCGTACTTTAGCAGGTCATTCACGGTCATTCATGACCTCAATAACGTAAAATGTTACATTGCGATGATCAGACATATCTATTCTATACGAATGCGTTAAGTAAACAATTTATAAAATATACTTTTTGGTAATATAATTTTTTCGTATGTTACATATTTTATTCATCTTCATGACGTTTTTATTCACTTAGCGAATTGCTATATCTATCCTCGTACTTTTATTCTTATTTCATTTTTGTTTTATTACAGTGACATATCGTTTTATCGTAATTGTCATGTAAAGTAAATCGATATATTATTTTATCAGTTCAATCAATCATTTTACATAGCCTTATACCATTTATTTATTATGCGATCCATTACCTTTTGCGAAATGTACACATACACACACATATCTCACTGTAGATACACCAACTACCCTTCGCACTCTTGCAGTAACTCTTCTTATCTTTCTGTTCACAAATACTTTGACACCGCAACTAGATGGTCATGGCATAAACTGAATATTCACTTGGTAGAAGGACCGCTCCACCCACAATAATTTTTTTATCGCCCTTGTTTTGTTGAACATAAAGTGGATAGTTGCTTGCATTACATTTCTCACCTCTACCATATCCTTTCTACAAATTCCTCCTCTCCCGAATTATATACCTGATTGATTGTTATGATGATAATTAAAAAGTCTCTATATTGATAATGGTTCTGGATTTCGTTTTAATTTTCAGATATTTTCATCCATTAATTTTACCAATCTTGGCTTTACAGCATTTCCTGTGTCAAGAAAATTAACCATTTGAGGACACGTTCGTTTTTTTTTACCCATTTACCTAGTCTCGGCCTACCACGGCCTACTTCCACAATGAGATCTGGGTATGTTTTTCTTTCATTTATCACAACGTCCGCCAAACCGGTCACTTATTTTATAATTATTCCGGGCCTGCCCTGCCACGATTGTCATAAGAGAAGACTTGTCTGTTTTCCCGACCTATAATATGGTCCACTACGAAGTACCACGAGCGCGATTACTTTTCGCCCGGCACAGCTCCAGCTTTTTATTCGGCTAACAAGCCATGAGTACTGCTCCCTACAGCAAAATGACCTAGCATAAGGTCACATGAGATATACCGCCAGCATGGTAACGTTTTCGGCCAAGCAGCCACACTTCCCTTGGGGAAGTCACCTCGAGTAAGGTAACGACCATATCATGGTGACATAAATAAGTACTGATATATGTAACTTTTCAAATGTTAATAATAAGTCTTCATT
>BOPN01001219.1:207882-215382 GCA_017312705.2 Penaeus japonicus
CATTGGTAGCGTGTCGACTTCACATCCCCGTGGTCGGCAGATCGAGTCCCGTCCAAGCTCGTGAGCTTCTACTGTCACCTGGCGGTCACTGACGTAGCTGGGCACTGCTTTGGGTAAGGACCAAGCTCAGATCGAGTCAACACTCTTTGGCACATTCTCTCACGAGTCAGCACACGCTGGCACAGGCGGGCTCGCGTCACTGCATACAAGCCCGGCGTAGCATCTGCTCCGCAAATCTGGCTTATCCTTATCCTTCAGTATCAATTACCATGCATACCATCTAGGGGAAAATGGAAGATCAAGTTAAAGACATGCATTATTGCAACTTGAAAATATGTATTATTAAACCTGTGTATTACTGCATGGTACTATTCATGTTAGCTAACGTTAATATTCTACAACATAAGAGCGACAGAACTACATCAAAATCACATTTTCACATTTTTAAAATATACAAAATGTGTAATACTCATATAAGATTGAATTACTTGAAATTATAATATTGCATCATGCAATCCGATAGTGTACTTTTTGTTCACTATTTGTTAATATAGTGAAAATCTACACTATAGACATTTCCTACAATATTTTAGGTATCGAATTGGACAAATAACAATGCTTTGCTGGAACTCATCATAATAGTTAGTAATCACTCTAATTAGGTTATATATATATATATACATATATACACCTCTCTCTTTCTTTCTCACTATCTCTGTCTCTCTCCCTGTCTCTCTCTTTTTCTCTATTCCGCTCTTTCTCTATACCTTTTATGTTTGTAAATATGAATTTATGTGTGTCAAATGATTCATTTAACGAACCGAAATATGCTGACAAGTAATTGCTATGCCATCACTGTCTGATTAATACTGTCCAAAATGCAGTTCATGTATAATGAATTACAACATAATTTTTAGTATTTGTGCTTTCATTTTTTTCTCATATTTCACTGATACAAAGCAGCTTACATCTGCAAGCTAACAAGAGACTTACGTTATTGCGGCTCTTTGCCTCATTTTGAAATAGCGACGGACACTTAAACGAACGATGACAAACAGGAGTCTCCACGAACTCTCATGTGCTTTGATGACACTGTAATAGGTACTGAGAGTAGAGTACATGTTGAGGAGAGTCTTTGGAAATGGAAATCTGACACTGTAGAAGAGGGACAAGAAAGTCCGTAGGAGCAAGGGATTTTGGACGTACGTGAATGAGAGGTTGGAATGGTTCGGTTGGAAGGATGGGAAGATGGATAAGCTTAAATCCTTCGAGTCACATTAATGGAAAGTGGCAAAGAGGGGAAGGTAAGAGTGCAGACAAGAGTTGAGAAGAGTGGCAGGAGCCATGTTCATGGTTTGGAAGTAGTGAGAAAGTGACAAGAGGCAGAGATGGGATGTGACACAGCGAGAGTTGCTGGAAGTGACAAGGATTGGTAAGATAAGGAATGATTGTATTAGAGGAACAGTGCAGGTAGGACAGTCTGGAGACAAAGTGAGATGGGTTGGGCATTTGCAGAAGAGTGATGCGGAGTTTACTGGGAGAAGGATGCAGAAGATGGAGACATTAGACAGGAGGAGAAGAGGAGGAACAAAGAGGAGGTTTCTGAATCAGGTGAGGCAGGGCACGCATGTGGTTGGTGTACCAGAGGAAGATTTAGAGGTCAAGGCGAGATGGTCAGTGTAGATCGACTGGAAATTATATGTTACCTATATATATCATAACATTTCTTCTACCATTTTGTATCTGTCCAACCAATTCTACCAGAATTATTGATTATTCGATAAGCTGTATTTTATTCTTCTGATAACAGTTATAGCAAGAACAACATCAATAATTATAATCAGAGGAGATACGAACGAAAACAAATATCAAACGAGCGCCAAGCAGATAAAAATACCCCTGCTATTGCCTCAACCCCTCTCCCTCCCTTATCTAACCAGTCAAAAGCTAAAGTCCCACATCAAATACATAATAATATATCATCAAATACATCAAGCTAACAGCAAAATACCCTCTCCCGCCCAACCAGGCATTTTCATCCAACCGAGAGTCATCGTAGCGAAGACAATATAACACGTCATCATATAGATCAAGAACCCCCACAACCACACACTCATTTTCCTTCCACCCAAAAGCGTTGTATTCATTGTCGGGTCCTCGTAGAAGAGCGTCTGCTACCGTGGCTAAGGAGTGCAAACGCCTCAACTTCGCCCCCTTAGACTTTCATCTTTGTCTTCTTAGGAACAACGTCGTAATTTTCATCCTCTCTCCCTCCCTCTCTCTCACGTTTCGTCCTCCCCCTCCACCTCCCCCTCCCCTCCGTGCCTTTTTTATCCTTAATCTTTTTTTCATTTCCTCGACTCTATTATCGACCGTAAATACAGAGAATTTTCATTTTTAGCAGCTATTTAGATAACAGAAAGTGAGATGGAATGGATTGAGAGAGATATATAACGCCCCTTTTCCAATGTCTTCCCCCTTCTCCCCTCCTTTATTTCCCCCTTGGCGCTATTCCCGACCTTCTTTCAGCTCCTCCCCTCTCACTCTCCCTTTTATTAAGACATTTGAGGCCAAACATCGTATATATATTTTTTCGAAGTCTCCCCTTTGTGCTGACTGAGGCCTTGTACTCCTCAGTCCCTTTTACCCTCCTCCTTCAACTGCCACTTTAGGTAATTATTACCTTTCGAAAAGCTTGCTTTATGTGTTAATAGAACTCCTTCTGTATTTTGGAATGAATGATTCGTCTCCTCCTGAGTATTTCACAAACCTAGTATAGTCTAGCAGGACTTCTCCTTGTTTCGGTTAATATTTGAATCAGAGTCAAAATGTTTTGCAGCATCCCGCAGCATTAAATGCATCGTGTTAAGCTTAATAACCCTTTCGACAGGTAACCATGTCTCATATTCATATATTTCAAACACAATTAATACTTATATTCTCCCTATCAGTATATTCTTCCGCATGAAGCCTTCCAACTCCGCGCATAGACTCCCTGATTCGAATTCAGCAACCGAAGACAACCCAAGGGAGGCGCGAGTGAAGCCTTCAGTCGATTCAAGATATCGGAGGCTTCATCTCCTGTGAGAGGACTGATGACCGATTGTTCCCCCGCTGTCTGTAACCTTGTCATGTCATGTTGGATTGTGGTGGCAAGTCTATGAATAACGGAGGAGAAGCCGCGTGTTGAGAATATTGCATATGCATAGATATATATATACACGCGATTGCATGCATGTATTTAAGTAAGTATTCATCAGCTAGATAGACATATAGGCAATAAAAGCATGTAGTAAATAGGTATCCTCAAGCACCCACGCTTACGCCCATCCCACACTCGCAAGCATAAAAACATAAAGCAAGTATTAAAACTAGCAGATGCATTAAAATCACAAACACCCAATCATAAGTTTTCATAGACTAATACCCATCACAAATTAAGGCGCTGAACTTTTCCGAACTCAATATGGGCGTAAGGGTCGCCGCGGCTTCACAAACGCCATAAAGCAAGGGCGTCCACAGCATAAACACCAATCGGACTTCATGAGCACCACTTATCTCCGGCGTCATGACAGGGGTATTTCCTGGCGTCGCAGTGATCATCATTAATTTTATCACGCCTGTAAGCACTATTACAACTTTAATCACAGGTATCACCACTGTAATGGCCGCTCATTGTCTCTGTGCATCATTATTATCTCTCATAAACGCTGTAATAACTCATCACAAGCGTAATGCAACATCGTCGTGTATTTAGACGGAGGCTCTCAATATCACATCCATCGTTAAGCAACTACCAAGGCTTAACAGGGCATGAAAAAGGACATAAAAACGCCAGCCCATAACGCACCGCCAAGACCCTCTTTCATCACAACAAAACACTACAATCCAGACTAGAGGAGTGATGAGTGGAAGGACCAGATATTTTCATTTTTTTTTATGAACGATAACATCGGATAGAAGGCTATAAAGCGTCCAGATGAAGGGCTAAGATGACCAAACGTTGAGGACTTTCCAGCCTCTTCTGTCGACTTCTTCAAAACGTCGACTTGTGGGACGCTGCGATCCCATGATAAATCTTGCCACAAGGAAACGTCAGGCATGCGAGGTGAATTGCATGCATTCATGCAAAGGGTGGAGCAGGCATGGAATAGCAAAGGAAATGGAGTGAAGGAATATTATTGATGTTTTTACTGTGACTTATGTTTGTGAATTATTTATAAAGCAGAGTATCACCATCATTATAATTCTCCTGTTTACTTTGATCATTATCATCATTGTATTATAATAATTATTATTTCTATCATTACTATTATCACTATCATCATCATCATCATTAATTCTAGTTTGCATTTTATTGGGTTCATTCATTTTCTCTATCTCGTGCTCTCTCTCTCTCTCTCTTTCTCTCTCTCTCTCTCTCTCTCTCTCTCTCTCTCTCTCTCTCTCTCTCTCTCTCTCTCTCTCTCTCTCTCTCTCTCTCTCTCTCTCTCTCTCTCTCTCTCTCTCTCTCTCTCTCTCTCGCTCTCTCTCGCTCTTTCTCTCTCTCTCTCGCTCTCTCTCTCTCTCTCTCTCTCTCTCTCTCTCTCTCTCTCTCTCTCTCTCTCTCTCTCTCTCTCTCTCCATGTGTCTTTCTTTTTCTGACTCTGCCTCTCTCTTTACATACGTTACGTTACAGTTTTGATAATTTATTCAGTACATAAAAATAGGAAATAAGGTGATGTTCCACGCCAACATCTTGGTGATCTTATTGTGACCTTTGTGACGCGTTGCTATGTTATGGCTATTTTATGCCCTCTTACTTCTCTCGCCCTTTTCTTCTTACATACGTAAACACACACACACAAAAAGTATATGTTTGTGTGTGTGTGTGTGCAGTGAGAAATCTACATTTCATGTCAGCACGCGGGAGTATTTAATATTCAAAGCTTTAATCTATCTGTGACAGAGATGCACTTTCATCGAGACCTTTGCCCTTTTGGTGCCGCCGAATATCCGGGGAGAGATTCCTTTCTTGAAATCACGTATATGAAATATCCTTCTATTAACTAAGAGCTTTTGATAAATAAATAAATTGATATATATATATATATATATATATATATATATATACATATATACACACATATTTCCCTTATTTTTTTTCAAAAACCCTTCCTACATGAACGACAATCAAGAATATCCCGAATTGCTATAAAAATTCGCTAATCCTTTCCCAATCTCATTCCATAACATTTTTGCAACAACGATTTTTCATCTGAAGTCACGATAATGAAAACTTTCAGGCGTAATGTGTGTAAAATTATGAAAGCCGTAAGAGTCGGGGATCGGTTGGTGCCAGCGGTCGGGATGAATCTGATCTTGTTGTTCTTGTTTACTTTCATTCCTGGTGTTGCCACTGGTCCTCGTGTTGTTGTTATCACTGGTGTTGATAGTGTAGAGGTTGTGGCATCTCTGTTGGTGTAGTTTTGTTATGATTATTAGAAAGGTCAATATTATTATTATTATTATTATTATCATTATTATTATTATTGTTGTTGTTGTATTGTTATCTTTATCATCAATATTGTTGTTTTTATTAGGATTAGCATTATTATTATCATCATTATTGTTATGATATTGTCATCATTATCATTATCACCACTGTTATTTTCATTATTATTGTCATTGTTAATATTATCATCATGATTACTACTATCACTACTTTCACTATTATCATTATTATTATTGCCACTATTATCATTATTGTCATCACCATCACCATCATTATTATTACACTTATTATCATTATCATAACTAGTACCACTTTAGTAATTAACATCGATATTATAATTGTTCATAATTGTGATTATTATTATTATTATTGGTGATGTTATTATTGTTATCTTTATAATTGATATCATAATCATCATTATCATCATTACTGTTGAATACTGCCTTGATTATCATCGTCATCACCCCATCTATTTTATGTTGCTGTTGATGTTATCATCATTATTGTCATCACTATAAAAATATTTTGTTAGTTGTTACCATAATCACTAATATTTGTAAAATGATTATGAATATCATTATTGTCTTCCTCATCATCATTTCCATCACCTTCTGTATCATCCTTATAGCTCACATCATCGTCACTATAAACATTATCATCATTAATTTCATCATTACAATCATCGTTGTGTCAATATATCTACACAGCCACTGGCAGCAGAATTCTCCTTTATGACTCTACGGTACAGTACCATCGCTAATGCAACAATAATTATGGGATTGCAAAAGAGCGCCAGAAGCCTCTGTGAGCCTCAAGACACTGCTTCAGTACCTCTTGGAAGTGGCGAAGATATGTCTCAGGAGACGCTCGGGTTCTTGCATATTCATGTAAAAGACCCTTTCCTATATTACTCTAGATGACGGTGCTTTTAATAGAATTGGAATTCGGGAAGTAACAATTTCTTTGAGATTGTGCAGTTGATATGTTTTTGTCTTTATCACTCATCCACACACAGTGTGTTATATATATATATATATATATATATATATATATATATATATATATATATATTTACATATGAGAAAGATGGTAGAAAGCAGTAACTGATTTTCATGTAGAAACACAAATTTTACCTCCCTGACCGAGACTCGAACCCAGGTCATCAGAGTGACAATCCTAGCTCCTAACTATTACACTACACGACCCAACAAAAGAATTGTCTAACCATTGAAGTTACCTATATACTTTTAGCAGAGCAGTGATAGCGAGGCTTTACAGATAATCCCCGTGGGCACTTGGTAGGAATTAATCAAAAATTCAAACCTGATTTGTAACTTGAATTATTGATTCCTTCCTGCCGAGTGCCCACGGGGATTGTCTGTAAAACCTCGCTATCTCTGCTCTGCTAAGAATATATAGGTCTATGGGAGCCGGGATTGTCACTCTGATGACCTGAGTTCGAGTCTTGATCAGGGAGGTAAAATTTGTATTTATATGCATATATATATATATATATATATATATATATATATATATATATATATATATATATATATATATATATATACATACACACACACACACACACACACACACACTCTCTCTCTCTCTCTCTCTCTCTCTCTCTCTCTCTCTCTCTCTCTCTCTCTCTCTCTCTCTCTCTCTCTCTCTCTCACTCACTCACTCACTCACTCAATTTTACCCAAACCAATTATTCACGTTAAATAACACCCTCTTCTCTGCCTTGACTGCCTATCGATAAGGTATGGGCCTAGATGAAGCAGCGCACTCACGATACTGTCAGTCACCGCCATTTCCGAGCCGTTTTGTCTCACTTATTTAATATCTGAAGGTCGAGAGTTACGAACGATATTATCTGGTCACGTTCTCCTTCCGAAGGTGTGATTCATCTTTGTGTTCATAATATATCATCCTTGAGCCCTTCTCTATTGGCAGATCCGCACGCACGTAGGCAGGCAGAGGCACATATTCAGATAGACTCTCAC
>BOPN01001219.1:235382-237882 GCA_017312705.2 Penaeus japonicus
TAGTCCCCCTAGTCTATGATATGATATGATAGCACAATGATAACTTTATCCTTATTATGATAACGAAGAAAATGTCTAGTGTCCTATATTTCTTCTGATTTTCTCACCTCAAGATATATATATTTTTTTTTATAATTATCTAAAACTCTTCCACTTAATTCCTGATGTCATTAAAAAATGTGTAACATGTTGTTACCTGATTTATTTTTGTAATACAATTCCTAATCAATATTTGTATCCAAACATTTGTTGATAATGTTTAGCAGACATGTCAGATTCTAAATTATTGTTTTATATCCATACTGTAGATCAATTCTATTAATGTAAATCAATACTGAATGTCCACAGAAAGATTATAAAACTTTATTCTTTCTTTTTAGCTTGAAAATGGCTCAAAGTTCAGAATAAACGTTGTTGAAAACAAAATAAAGAGCTACCAATCTCGACGTATTGTCTCTTGTTGTTGCCCTTACTACGGATAAGAATTGTCTACTATCAACCTCAATTCTCAATCTATCTATCTATCTATAATATATATATATATATATATATATATATATATATATATATATATATGTGTGTGTGTGTGTGTGTGTGTGTGTGTGTGTGTGTATGTATATATATATATATATATATATATATATATATATATATATATATATATATATATATATATATATATATATATATATATATATATATATATATATATTAATATGTATATATATATATATATATATATATATATATATATATATATATATATATATATATATATATGTATATATATATATATATATATATATATATTATATATATATATATATATATATATATATATATATATATATATATATATATATATATATATATATATATATATATATATGCTAAATTTGTAGTCCTTATCCTGGAACCATGACTATAAATGAAGTTACAGTTAATTAAGAAGTCTTTTGATTTTGATTCAAGAAATTATGTGCGCTAAACACAAAAAATCATTACAGCCATCTTTGACGTGGAATCTTTATTAAAAAAAAAAAAAAAAAAAAAAAAAAAAACTTTTAATGAAACAATCAAAATTGTTGTTTGTTTTGTGATGAAACCAATACCTCTATATTTGATAAACTTCAGCTAATGAAATTAATAACTTTGCAGTTAAAGATTAACCTTTCAAATTCAATAATAATCTTTATATGCAAATTGATGGTGTAGCCACGGGTCACCACTGCGACCTACTTTTGCAAACTGTCACTTCGAAATTCAAACACATCTGAATTTTAAACATCCCAATATATAAATTCACAGTTGAAATCGAAAAGGAAAATAATCTCCCAGTTTTGGACATGATATCAAGACAAGGAAATATTTCTACCTCAATCTACCGTAAACTCATATTCTTAGGTTTGGGTCAAGTTACTTGTTCTTCATTCTAGAACAATTCAAATTAAATGTTATAAAATCTGTACTCTATAGAGGATATAGCCTATGTACCCCTTACATACATACATAAAGACATTCTATGGATTTCTTAGTTATGATAAAATAAACTTAATCTCTTTTCCCACAAAACACGATTTAGATTCATCTTCACAAATTCACGAGCTATAGGATCAATGTTTAAACACAAGGAACCTCTACCCTATATATATCAATATATAGGGTAGAGACTATATATATCAATATATAGGGTATTGATATATATATTTCAATATATATATCATTAAAATATCTCCAATATTGTCTATTAATTTAAACGCATTGTAATATGCGTTGTGGAAACTTCAACAGCCTCATCCTGAGATTCGCTGAACATAAAGGGTTAACAGCCCACAAAAGAACGCACTATCTCATCCCCCTTTTTCTCTGCTATTAGCTCACATTCTGAACAACTAAATCAACCCTTTAGTTCATCAGACACCAACATTCTCCATAAAGCAAAATATAATTTGCATCTCCCAATCTTTGAGTCCTTTACATAAAACTTATTTCTTCAGAACTCAACAGCAACTTATCTTCCCTTTTCTTTACTTTCAAATAAGGCGGGGTTGCATCTAATATTTATTTTATTCGGACGTCTTTGATCTCATTACAACTTACACTTTTTCTTATCTGGAAAACAGATTCTTACGGATTTCAGTACTTTCAATATTATGTTCCTAGTTGTCGTTTTTTTTTTTTTTTTTTATTGCTATCTCTTAATGAATTTTAATTATTTATCAAATGCTTCACACACCTCAGAGCGTATATAATTTTGGGATTTTTTTTTTCTCAGAAAGTATGAGCTTTAACCTTTAGTGATTATAATATAATATAAGTTATAGTCCCCCTAGTCTATGATATGAGATGATAACAATATATGTGCTTTATCCATATTATGACAACGAAGAAACTGTCTAGTTTCCTATATTTCTGCTGATTTTTTTTACTTCAAGAGATTTTTTTTTTATATACTTATCTTAAATTCTTCCACTTAATTCCTGATATCATTTTTAAAAAA
>BOPN01001219.1:297882-305382 GCA_017312705.2 Penaeus japonicus
CATGAGTAGACCGGAAGGTCGTGAGATAGATCGGTGGATACAAAGATCTAATAACATGCGAGACTAACTCAAACGTGTTATTGGAGATTAATGGTACCTCCGGACTAAAATTACTCCCCCCACCGTGCACAAGGCCGCCAGGTGGGGGTACCAGGCCACACACCTCTTAAATATGATTTCCCAGTCAAGACAATGGCCCTCATTCCCCGGAAGCGAAGGAGCCCCTGGTCACGGCGGCGATCAGGATCGCTCCGGAGCAGAGGGCGCTAAGAATATCCGGTTAGACCCAGGCCGCCTAAAGATGATGAACTTATGCACATACAATGTAAGGACCCTGAGAACAGAATCTGATCTTCTGACACTGCTTGAGGAACTTTCATTTATTAAATGGGATATTGTAGGACTTTCTGAAGTTAGGAGACTAGGCGAAGAGCAGAAATTACTAAATGATGGGCACTTATTATACTGGCGAGGTAAATCTTTGGACAGCAAACAAGAATCAGGAGTAGGTTTCTTAGTTCACAAGCGACTTGAAAAGAATATTAGGGAATTCTACAGTGTGAGCGAAAGAGTGGTTTCTGTAATACTGAAACTAAACAACAGATATAGCCTAAAAATTATCCAAGTGTACGCTCCTACCAGCAGTCATAGTGATGAGGAGATAGAGAGCTTCTATGAAGATGTGCAAGCAGCTACCGATAGAGTAAAAACCCATTTTACCGTGATTATGGGGGATTTTAATGTCAAGATAGGATTAAGGGAAGATCCGAAGCTCGATCCCTGAAAATTATGAATACATTCTTCGAAAAGAGACCCGGGAGGAAATGGACATGGAAATCACCATCCGGCATTAAAAACGAAATTGACTTCATAATCACCAATAGGCGTGACATCGTACAAGACGTAACCGTTATCAATAAAGTAAATGTCGGTAGCGACCATAGACTGGTCAGGAGTAGAGTAAAGTTACAGCTAAGAAGGGAACGAAACAAGCTCATACAGAAGCCTCTCGTTAATCTAACCAACATCAAGAATAGGGCGATGGAATTCAATATCAACATCCAAAAGAAATACTCAGCTCTCGAAGAAGATCTTGACATAGACCAAATGAACGACCAATTCAGTGAGATATTAACGGAAGCTGCACTTGAAATAGGGGGTAAAGACGAAAAAGAAAGGTTCAGTAAGCATTCGGTAGAGACAAAAGAGCTTATGAAACAGCGTAGGGACATGAAAATAACATCAATCAGAGACAATATAGAATCAACAGAGCTGACTAAGACGATAAACAAGAAGAAGAAAGAGGATGTACGCAAATTTAACATACGAAAAATAAACGAAGCACTGCTTGCCGGCACCATCCTTAAGGCAACAAAGAGGAGGCTCGGAATAGGGAAAAATCAAATGTATGCAGTAAAGAAACCCAACGGAGAGGCGACATACAATAAAAATGAAATTATCAAAGTAATAGAAGACTTCTATCGCAACCTATACCACCCAAACGACCACCCACATACGGAGACAAACACAACAATTGGAGATGTTCCAAACATCACGGTAGATGAAGTAAGTAGGGCACTAAAAAGCATGAAAAGAGGAAAAACACCAGAAGACGGCATTAGTGTGGCTCTTATTCAAGACGCAGGAGAGATTGCGGCAGTAAAGCTGGCCAGTCTTTATAACAGATGTCTAGACGTCGGTAAAATTCCGAAGGCCTGGAAAAACGCAATAATAATTCTAATACACAAAAAGGGAGACACAAAAGACTTAAAGAATTACCGACCTATAAGCCTCCTCTCAGTAATCTATAAACTGTTCACAAAAATCATCACAGCCCGTATCACCGATACATTAGATTCAAAACAACCCAGGGAACAGGCAGGGTTCCGCAGTGGATTCTCAACTACAGACCATATCCACACACTAGCTCAAATAAGGGAGAAAACAAACGAATATAGGAAGCCCCTGTGTATGGCATTCGTAGATTATGAAAAGGCATTCGACTCGGTACAGATATCTGATGCAGATTATTAGAGGATATATATAGAGATGGTACAGCGACCATCAAAATCCACGCAGAAACCAATAAAATACGAATAAAAAAGGGTCTTAGGCAGGGCGACACCATCTCACCGAAGCTGTTTACAGCCTGCTTGGAGGAAGTATTCAAGAAGTTAGATTGGAAAGAGAGAGGGATTAAAATAGGGAATGAACACTTAAGCAATCTAAGATTTGCAGATGACATTGTTCTTTTCGGTGAGTCAGCAGATGAACTACAACAATTAAAAGCGATTTAAATAAGGAAAGTCTGAAGATTGGCCTTAAAATGAACATGAAAAAGACTAAAGTCATGTTCAACAGTCGAACCCCAGTTAAGCAAATACAAATACAGGGCGAGGTACTAGAAGCAGTGAACGAGTATGTATACCTAGGGCAACTCATTCAGTCGAGTACATCCTGCGAAGCCGAGATAAAACGGCGAATCAGGCTAGGTTGGAGTGCCTTCGGTAAACATAGTAATATATTACGAAGTCGTCTGCCACTATGTCTAAAGAGAAAGATTTTTGACCAATGCGTCCTCCCCGTCATGACATATGGATCAGAGACATGGACTACGACCAAGGCACTCGAGAGGAAATTAGTAAGCGCCCAAAGAGGAATGGAAAGGCTTATGCTAGGAGTTAGCTTAAGAGACAAGAAAAGGGCCACATGGATCAGGCAGCAAACAAAAGTAGAGGATATACTCAAGAGCATCAAGAAGAAAAAGTGGCAGTGGGCTGGACACATATATCGGAGACAGGACAACAGGTGGACAAAGAAAACAACAGAATGGGTAATACACGACACAAAGAGACCCAGGGCAAGACCAATGACTAGATGGCGGGATGAAATAGCAAAATTCGCAGGAGTAAACTGGAATCAGAGGACACAAGACCGGAATGACTGGAAAAGATTGAGAGAGGCCTACGTCCTGCAGTGGAATGATACAGGCTGATGATGATGATGATATATATATATATATGTGTGTGTGTGTGTGTGTGTGTGTGTGTGTGTGTGTGTGTGTGAACATAGACCAAATCAACAACCAGTTCAGGGAGATTAAAAAAAAAGTTGGTAGGCGGTAAAAGAAAAATAGAATTAACAGCACTAACAAAGCCCATGAATAATGATAAGGAAGGCGCGGGTAAATCTGACAAAAAAAAACAAAAAACAAAAGAAGCATTGCTCCCAGGCTCCAGCATTAATGAAGACTCGAAATACGGAAAAGAAAATCAATTAAATGCAATAAAGAAACGCGATGAAGAGGAATAGAAGAGATCTTTAGAGGAAATAAAAAGAACGTCAAAAGGGAGATATATGATTTTATTAGTAAAATTAGCCAATGTCTTTTAAGAATGTCTTAACGACGGTGAAATCGCAATAATGATATCAATACGCCAAAGATGGGGTACAGAGTATCTAAAAAAAAATACCGACCTGTCAGAAACTCAAGAATTTTTCACAAAACTCATCCCATCTTCGGTATATATATATATATATATATATATATATATATATATATATATATATATATATATATACATATATATGTGTGTGTGTGTGTGTGTGTGTGTGTGTGTGTGTGTGTGTGTGTATGTGTGTGTGTGTGTGTGTGTGTGTGATATATATATATATATATATATATATATATATATATATATATACACACACACACACACACACACACACACACACACACACACACACACATACACACACACATACACACACACACACATAAATATACATATACACTTTGAGCATTAGGTGTACGTACACCCATTGTCCACACGCCGACGTAAAATTATTGTGTATGCATGTGTTTTCACGCTAATGTCTTCAGTACATTACACACTACAAAGTAAATAAGATATTTGATGCCATACACGAAACTCAATAAGTGATATCGAATTATCTCACCCCTTGTCAGAAGAGCGAAACAAGAAACAGATTCGACGTCACATTCACCCCTACACACATATACACAATGTGATTTGATGTAATCTACGAATTATGGCCATGCATATAATCATTTTGCCATCCTACATCCTACAAGTAGTTTATCCTCCAATTGTCTGTTTTTTTTCCGCGAGTGAATATCCGGCTACGGCCTTCATAAAACACAATATCCTTCTCCCTTGTCAGCGAGGATTGGAAATGGTGATGACACATTGATAGCAATAGGGACATATTGTGGCAGATATTGGCATGCTATCAACAATGATGGTGATGGCAGACCGGGGAGTGATAACATGAATTAATCTTTTTTTTTTATACCTTTTTTTTCACGTTCCTGATTTTCTTCTCTGTTCTTTCTCGCTTTTTCATTATGACTGTCTTTTCTTTTCCCTTTTTTTCGGTATTTCCCCATTCTTTCACCATCTTTCTTTCTCTCTCTCTCCTTCCTCTTGACATGACTCATAACATAATTTTCATCAGTACTTTTCTCCTATCTTTCTCTCTCTCTCACTCTTTCTTTCTCTCTCTCTCTCTCTCACTCCTTCTCTCTCTCTCTCTCTCTCTCTCTCTCTCTCTCTCTCACTCTCTCTCTCTCTTTCTCTCTCTCTCTCTCTCACTCTCTCTCTCACTCTCTCTCTCTCTTTCTCTCTCTCTTAATGAAAGGAATAGATTGAAATAAACAACACACAAACCAAATGCAAATTGTTATACGATATACTCTGAGAATATCCTAGAAAATGAATTATAAATGTGAAACAGAATTCGGTAATATAACTAAGCTCAAATTTCAGTGACTGTGTATTTCATGACCGTATATAGCCTTTTTTCGAGTGCAAATATAGACCTGTAGCTTTGTTGTTGCGTTTGAATAATAATGAGACACTCGGTACTAAAATGTAATTAATAAGTGTGCTGTATTTATGTGTGTATGTGTGTGTGTGCGTGTGTGTGTGTGTTAGGATAAGGATAAGCCAGGTTTGCGGAGCAGATGCTACGCCTGGCTTGTATGCACTGAGGCGAGCCCGCCTCTGTCAGTAAGAATGTGAATGTGATTATATGTATGTACATATAAATATATATACATATATATATATATATAATATCAGAAAAGGGAGAGTAAATGGGAGGAGGAGAACGAGGAAAAATAGATGAAGAAAAGAAGTAGAAAAAAAAAGAGAAACGAAGAAAGAATACCAAAAATATCATGAACAATAAGAAGAACCATATCTACGAATCAACAACAAGAATATAAAATGAATAGGCCACAAAATCACGATCAGATACATCATGAAGGGGAAGGAATGACAACCTTCTTTTCTAACACCAGCAACGTCACTCAATATTCAAGAGATGGTTTCGACATGTAGCATTTTTAATGTATTTGTAAATGCGTTATTTATCCGGGATCGCAGCCCAAGACAAATTGTTCGTTTCGCAAGAAATCATTCATTGGAGATATTAGAGGGGGAAAGGGAGGGAGGGAGGGAGGGAGGGACGGAGAGAGAGAGAGAGAGAGAGAGAGAGAGAGAGAGAGAGAGAGAGAGAGAGAGAGAGAGAGAGAGAGAGAGAGAGAGAGAGAGAGAGAGAGAGAGAGAGAGAGAGAGAGAGAGACGGAGAGAGAGAGAGAGAGAGAGAGAGAGAGAGAGAGAGAGAGAGAGAGAGAGAGAGAGAGAGAGAGAGAGAGAGAGAGAGAAAGAGAGCGAGAGAGAGATATTAGAAAGAAAGAGAGTGATAGAGAGAGAGAGAGGGAGAGATAGATAGATAGAGAGGGGGGGGGGAGAGGAGAAGAGAGAGAAAGAGAGAGAGGGGGGGGGAGAAAGAGAGAAAGAGGGAGGGGGGGGGGGAGAAAGAGAAAGAGAGAGAGGGGGGGGAGAAAGAAAGAAAGAGAGAGAGTGAGTGAAAGAGAGAGAGAGAGAAGGAGAGAGGGAGAGATAGGTAGATAGATAGATAGATAAAGAGAGAGAGAGAGAGAGAGATCTGCAAAGTTGATTATATCCCTCTGGCAACCAAGCAACGCCACTGAGCAACGGAAATAGATCACGTTTCGTCATTAAGGCTTTTCAAAGTTCTATTCGTATATGATGATGTTTCTTGCAACAGCAACACAGCGAAAGCATTTGTCTTCCGCTATCCGGTATTGATCTTGTTTGCCTATTCTTCTTTCGTCATCCTTTGTCTTGTTTCTTCTTCTTTTTGTATGCTTTTTCTTGTGCTTTTTTCACTGTATTTTTAAAAATTCTCTTTGAAGAGGAGGAAACAGCAGAGAATGTAAGAAATAAAGTCTCCATAAATAGCATTTCAAAAAGGAATATGCATAAACAAGCAATAAGAAAGTGATTCAAACGAGGTTAATCTAAAAGAGGGAAAGCAACTGAATAAACTGCAGATTAATCATGCAAAATGTTCTTCGAGCACAGACAATAAAGTCATTATGTATTAACGGATCATGGTTAGGTAGAGTCAATAACACGAATTTGCATGACGGGCTAAAGGAGCAATTGGATACAGAAGATTTGCATGACGTTCATGATAGGATGAGAGAGATTAGGGAGTGAGATCCGAGCGGCATATAGAAGGATGGTTGCAAGGGAGCCGAGGATGGGTGGATGAGAAACAGATTAGAGGCAGATGGGGAAAGGGGTCGAGGCGAGGTCCTAATGCAGTGCTAAAGGGAAGCTGTGAGAGATGAGAGAGAGACGATGTAATTGTCATATCTCTTTCTCTTGCTCTGTGAGGATTATATAATATGCTTCTATATGATATTAAATACAGTAATAAGTATCATATGAATATCGCACTCTAACTAGCGAGGCAATCGCCGGGTCAGGTCGGGTCAACTTTGACGGATAGGTAAATCACACATAGTTGCCTTCCCAAGTAGGTAGACCCTCAAAAAGAGCTTAATGCCTTTGACTGTCACGCCTCCTAAATTCCAGACTACCTTCCCGCATAACCACTGTTGGGGATGGTTATAGGCAGAAAATCTGGAACATACAGACAGCAGACAGACCGGGATCGACTGCGCTACCACTGTCACCTGACCTCTCTGCCTGTTTATATGTGTTGTGATAGTGTTTATTACTATGATCATTGTGCTGTAGTGTATATTATCTATCATGCACTATAACGTCAAACCATCTGCATTACGGAATAAACCTGAATTGTTTAAACCTTGTCTGGCATCAACTACCTATTTTGTGTGGGTTATTAGTTCCAACAGACTAAGACACCTATCACAAACTGGTGGCAGCGGTGGGATCCATTCTGCTCACCCTCACAAACTGGTGTCAGAAATGGGATAGAAAAAAACATCACAAACTGGTGCTAGCGGTATGAAAACTGGTGGCCGAGCGATGTGAGGATTATATAATATGCTTATATATGATATTAAATACAGTGTATATTATCTATCATGTACCATAACATCAGACTATCTGCGTTATGGAATAAACCTGAACTGTTTAAACCCTGTGTCTGGTATCAACTACCTATTTTGTGTGG
>BOPN01001219.1:312882-315382 GCA_017312705.2 Penaeus japonicus
TCCCTCCCTCTCTCTCTCTCTCTCTCTCTCTCTCTCTCTCCTCTCTCTCTCTCTCTCTCTCTCTCCCTCTCTCTCTCTCTCTCTCTCCCTCCCTCCCTCCATCCCTCCCCCCCCTCTCTCTCTCTCTCTCTCTCCCTCTCCCTCTCTGACTCGACTGCCAGTAGGTCTTCCGCGTATCCCCCACGCCGGAGTCCGAGTGTATTAGTCAGCGCTCGAGACTCTGAGTCAAACATGTAACTAAATTACTTGGTTAATTACGCTCATCTCAGACAACGATGCACATTTTTCGTCACACTTTCTCCCTTCTCCTCTGTTTGACTCGTGGAAGTCTTGCGTTACGTCGGAAATGCTAGTATGATTAGGCAGATTACGTTTCATCTTTCATGACTTTTTCCTCTCAATGTGGATGTTGTTGTTGTTTTTTTCGTGTGTTTGTGTGTTGTTTGTTGTCCATGGGTATTTGTTTTTGGCTGCTGGAATGGATAGATAGATAGATAATTAGGTAGAAGGCTATGTTATCTGTGTATCTATTTAAAAACACTCAACATACATATGTATATCTATGCATACACTTATCTATATATCTATCTACCTACCCATTTATCTGTCTGTCTATCTATCTATCTACCTATCTGTCTCTCTCTCTCTCTATTTGGATAGATACATAAATACATACATACATACATACATACTTACATATAAATATATGTATATATATATATATATATATATATATATATATATATATATATATATATATATATACATATATGTATATATAAATATAGATATACTGTAGATATATCTATCTATGTATCTATCTATCTAAGTCAGGTAGATAGACGTTTAGTGATATTAACATATCGAGCCATATGATAAAGACGCGATTCAACTATCGAGCATGTAATTCCATGTTCAATCAGGCATACACATAACACATCGTCAATAGTAAATACAAAATTAGATATACTTATTCGTTATACAGTTTGACGATACGATTGTGTTCTATGGATGATGAATCTAATATTATTTCCTTCCAAACAATGGCGGAACGTCTATAACAGAAGACGTGTTCAGCCTCTCTCTTTTTCTCTTATTGTTCGTTGCATCGTGCATGCAGCACTCTGCATCAGGGCGCGGATAATGCTCATTAGAATTTTCATCGCTCGCTAATGGACCGTTTTTTCCCCGCACTTCCAAATTCGAAACGGCGTATCCAGATGTATCAATTTCACGACCCGCCCTTTTTTTTTTTTTTTTTTTTTTTTTTAATCAATGCCGTTATTATTAGTGTGTGTGTGTAGGCGCTGGCGTTCAAATATTCTGGGCATTATTAACAGGGGAATATTCGAACGATGCCATCCTTTGAGTCCTCCTCGACTGGCGATTTCCCTTTCGATCCGTCCCTAGTTCTTCCTTCCCCTCCCCTCCCCTCCCCTCCCCTCCCTTCCCCTCCCCTCCCCTCCCCTCCCCTCCCTCCCCTCCCTCCCCTCCCCTCCCCTCCCCTCCCCTCCCCTCCTCTCCCTTCCCCTCCCCTCCCCTCCCCTCCCCTCCCCTCCCCTCTCCTCTCCCCTCCCCTCCCCTCCCCTCCCCTCCCCTCCCCTCCCCTCCCCTCCCCTCCTCGTGCTCGCCAGCCTATGAAATCCGCCTTGAAGTAGAGAGGGCCACAGAGACCCCTTTCCCCTATTAGGCTCTCACAGACGACGACTCGTCCCCTCTTGCTTCATAAAGAAGCGTCACCTATGCCGGCAGGAAGGGCCATCACTCCCTTTCAGATCATCCAAAGTGCAGTTGGACAAGCATCACTCGCCAGAGCCCAAGTTCAAAGTCTCTCTCTATATCGGGATGAAAGAGACACAGCGACTCGAGTGCTGAAGGTAGGAAGGTATACGCCCTCGCTTTGTAAGGTATAAGCAACGGGGAAGCTAACTCATCCCAGTATGGCGTAGATAGCGTTTTTCATCATCTTAACTTCTTAGATTTAAATTAAACTTCCTCTATTCTCATCTGTCTCCCACACGGCTTTATAATTAATATACAACTTCTATAACAAACAAAATCATTACCTATGATATAGATATTTGATAAATTGCAAGTCCAAAGGTTTCTGGAATTGTTTCTCGTATCAGTCCATATATGTATAAATTGCGACTGTAATTATTTCACCAGTATGTGTGGCCTCTTATACTTATCTACAGAATCCAATACATGTAATCCACTTGGCCTCTAATCTTGAAGTGGCCAACACATCATCTCCCTCTGTCAGCATCCACATCTGTTACCAACTTTTTTTTTCTGATGAGTCCGGTATCATTATATCTGAAGGCCCCTATTCTGTTGTGAAATAAGTGTGCTTTCCACAAATATGCACCATTTCTGTTCCGATTGCACTTGCACGCACTTCACGGAAAGAGTCATTGTGCTGTGGGTTCCGAGTAGCTTATCCAAAAGGCAAATATTGCAGATATCTACTTTCATATATGGACACGTACCTTTCCAT
>BOPN01001220.1:0-7500 GCA_017312705.2 Penaeus japonicus
TATATATATATATACATATACATATGTGTGCATGTGGGTGTGTGTGTGTGTGTGCGCGCGCGTGCATGTGTGTGTGTGTGTGTGTGTGCGCGCGCGTGCATGTGTGTGTGTGTGTGTGTTTGTTTACAAGTACCTGCATGTGTGTGTCTGAACTAAAAGGGAAATACTTACTGATATGAAACTTTCCCGACCAACAGTAAACAAACCCAGAGCCTTGAACGATGGGCAGTTATTCAGGTCCTCCAGAACAAGGTCCACCTGAAGAGTAAGAACAAATACATAAATAAGTTATGTATATCTGTAACATACTAAGTCCGCACGCTATCAGACTTTAGATGTTATTAGATATAAGTGCGTCCATATTTCAGCCTCCTCTCTTTAGCTATTATCATTATTATTATCATTGTTATCATTATATTATTATTATTATTATTATTATTATTATTATCATTATTATTATTATCATTATTATCATTGTTATCATTATTTTTATTATTATTATTATTATTATTATTATTATTATTATTATTATCATTATTATTACTATCATTATCATTATTATCATTATTATTATCATTATTGTTATTAATATTATTATTATCATTATTATTATTATTATTATCATTTCAGTGTCTGTTGGTTATCTCTCAAATTATCTCCGTAGTGACTCACCTCATCCTTCAGTAACGGAGAAATATTTCTGAACTTCAGACTCCGCAATTTAAACCGTAGATCTTCTCTCTGTAAGGTGGATTTTTGATTATTGTGTGTTTCCTGATGGACTAAATCGAACTTTTATGCGTGTTTATTCATTATGGAAATGTAATGGTTTTAGTAATATCATATAAGCATTATTCAGCGTTTTTTGTTGTATTCTATCAAGCACATTTATGTTAAGTGCATATCTTTTGTGGGTCATTGCTGATAAGCTGATAAGCAAATAATATCCTAAACTGTATAAAACATGAACCTAGTTTTCCATCCATAGGAAGAAGAATAGCCATCGGGAAATACCTTTTTGTTGAATGATTCAGGTGCGTTCAAAATGAGAGAAATTTTCATACAGCTTAGCAGGACGTACACTAAAGCGATGAAGACAATGCTATCACCGGGAGCAATCAGACCTTGAAGGAAAGTGATCGTCATCAACAAATCAGTCCCGAGATTCAAGCATATAAGCGGTCCGAAATGTTTGTTTATGTCCATCACCAGCTTGTCCAAAAGGTACAGACTGCAACGCGCTGACTCACAGTTGCTGGTGCTTATCAATGCCGATCCTGTCCAGCCTACTGAGCAGTCCTTGGGTTTGTGATCACACACGGAGAAAAGCCCCATAGCTACAGTGGGTGTTGGGTTCATCGTAGCTTCTTCAAAGTGTTTAAACGTAGCCGTCAAGTACAGGGTGCACAGTCTAATGAAGACGTTGTACATGATGGCAGTAAGACACATCTGAGGCAAAATGACTGCGCTCGTGAGGACTGACATCGCCCTCACCACAACGGAAGCAGTGGAGTCGTAGGTAGCAACTCCTATGTAAACGAGCATCGTTACTGTCACACTTCCGACGGCGATAGATTCCCAGTCGAATCTTCCGGCCAAAGACTCTCCCAAGGTGACATGTAGTTGGATTGCGCTCTTTGCGACGTCTCGTAGTTTCGAACTTCGGATTAAGTTATAAATCATTGTCACCAGGAAGGAGCTATGTATTGCAATAACAATAAGGAGGCTCATATATCGATCGACGACATCAAAGCTTTGGATAAAATCAGGCATCACCACTACTGCCATGTACGTGTAGCAAACGGACAGTGCGGTCACCATGACGCCACTGTAAAGGAGAAGCAGTTTTCTAGACACTATTTTGGACTCGTTTAAACTGACCGTATAAGGGAACCCAGTCAGAATCCTCTGCAGGCCCAGAAGAAGCATTAAAACTGTATTCGTCTTCATTTTCTTTTTCTTTTTCAGCATAAACTTTTATAAAGAGAAAGATTATTCACTCCTTCTATAAGAGCAAATGCCACTTGATATTTGAACACGGACTAATGACCGCCTTCGAAAGAGGTAGAAGTCTCCAGAAGGCTGTCTACGAAGAAACGGTCTTTCCTAGTACTGGCGCGGGTAATACTGAACCGGTGAGCAGCATACCCGTTAATGGCATTCGGTTGTTTTGCCGGACAACGCCTAGTCGGCTGTTCGTTAATGGATGTTTGCATTACCTTCCTACATTGTCAGTAAATCAATAATAATCTACATTATTCTTCTCCAAACACGCACACACGCGCACACACACACACAATTATCTAAGTGACCTTTGCATCCTTCCTGTTTATTGCCTTGGAAGCAAGTACATGTTGATGACGTAATACCACATTATTGATTACTTTACACACGTTATGTTGTACTCATGTCAGGTTACCAGATAATAATTTTTCATAATTACTTTACAGACCTGGATCGCCTATTTTTATTTCAATCCACAAGTAATTTCCATATAAGCCAATTCAACAATCTCAAACCCAAGGTGTTTTTCTTATCAATTTTCTTATCTTAAAGGGACATATATTGTACCTTTCAGTACAATATATGTTCACCGTTACCTTGTCTGGAGTTAGGTAAGGGGAGGACTGGAAATGTGGAAGGTAGGTCAAGAATGGAGTCAGAAATGAATAAGATCTGAGTCCAGGAAAAGAAATGAAGGAAGGGTTAAAGTCAAAGGTCAAGGGGTTAGGGCGTTGGACCCCCCCCCCCAACACTCAATTAAGCTTTCGAAAGGGCCTTCCAAATGTGATAACTTATCTTTTTTTAGCCTTGGCCGCAATGTCTAGCATAATTATAGATATTATATTCTATATATACATATTCATTTGCATATGTATTCAGATATACATATACATATATATACATCTATACATAAACATATATATACATTTATACATAAACATATATATACATTCATACATAAACATATATATACATATATATGCATAAATATACATACAGATATACAAATATAAGGGTGTTGGGGGGATGGGGGGGGGGAGCACCCATGTATGGCTCACCTCACCTAAGATATGTTAACTGATTTCCTGATTCACCAAAAACTAACCGACACTCGAAATACTTATATAAATATAATAATAAATAAATAAAATAAAATCACTTAGGATGAAATAGTAGATTCATTTCAGTAAATCTTCATATCGGTCACTAAGAATACTTGTTACTAATAACAGTGAGACATACTACACTGTCCTAACGGGTATGTGAAGACCTTTTTTCATTATTATTATTATTATTATTATTATTACCGTAAACCAATTATAGATAGCTGAATATCACTACACGTAAAGATCAATGCATTTGTTTTGGTACATCGTGCTTAAAAAAAATGCAATTTTCGATCGAGCACACGCGAAGCAAATCGTCTTTCCGGGAAATGTCGTGACGTCACAAGAGGTAAACGGCTGAACGGCTGACTAATCGGTCGATATTTCCCCCCCCCCCCCCCCGATTCATTGCACTTTTCGGGAAAAAAAATGACGACAGATATGTTGTGGCGTCTCAAGAATGTAGGTGATGTAGATCCACAGATATTGTACAGCAGAAACTACAGGAACGAGCCATAGAAAATTAAGAATTCCAGTGAGTTACATAGCATTACATAGCATTCAGAATTCAAGCATCAGCAGCTACCCGATCATGAGTAAGTCCATTCTCATTCTATTTCCTTTTTGCCTTCTGTGAAATATCCTCCACTAACTCGCCATGAATTTCAATGCTGCGGCAGGATTCAATAGTGGTCAATTCAGGATACTGTGACCTTTTTCGTTTTTCTTTTTACTTTTCTCTTTACTTTTTACTCTTCTTTTTACTTTTTACTCCTTTTACTTATTACTCTTTACTCTTTTTACTTATTACTCTTTACTCTTTTTACTAATTACTCTTTTTACTAATTACTCTTTTTACTCT
The DNA here is from genome assembly GCA_017312705.2 of Penaeus japonicus. Taxonomy (NCBI): domain Eukaryota; kingdom Metazoa; phylum Arthropoda; class Malacostraca; order Decapoda; family Penaeidae; genus Penaeus; species Penaeus japonicus. Next base: position 3,973 of record BOPN01001220.1, read on the forward strand.
TTTTACATTTTACTCTTTTTTCTTTACTTTTTACTTTTTTCTTTACTTTTTACTCTTTTTTTTTTACTTTTTACTCTTCTTTTTACTTTTCACTTTTTTCTTTTTACTCTTTTTACTTTTTACTCTTTTTTTTAAGGATATATCGGTTCGTGTACTGTTCTGATACCACTCACCAACGATTTACGACAACCATACAATATGCATTATTATCATCAGTATATACAATGACTCGTGAATGGGATAACAACGTGGCTAATCGCAATGGCACTCCACAGCACAATGGAGGTGAGCTGTACAGCACTTCGGAAGTGCTAGTGTGAACACCTCGCGTGACGTCACACACCTCAAGCGCTCTAGGCCTACATAAGTTAATGTAAACAACAGCAAATTCAAAAGTTTAATGTAGTGTCAAATGGGGAGCAACTTACTTGAGTGAACAATAGATAATGTAAAATGTTTATGCATAATGTTAAAAGCAGTTAATCGTAACTTTCAATACAGGCTATCACTAAATAATAATGATGATAATGATTACAGTAATGATAACAATAATGATCAAATTTCAATAATGATTATGACAATAATGATAATAATGATTATAAAAATAGAAATAAAAGTAATTGTAATAAGAGCATATCTTAATCCGGGTCTTGTATTATAGACACTAATTATTTAACAGCAATTTATATACAATATTTCCACATTGATAAATTGTGTACAGGGACATTGAGAATTCATCATTGTGCAATGTCAAAATCCTTTCTACCTATATTCACTGAATAAATCTCTTCATATCATATATATATATATATATATATATATATATATATATATATATATATATATATATATATATATATATATATATATACATATATACATATATATATGTATGTATGTATGTATATATAATGTGTGTGTGTGTGCGTGTTTTCCGCAAGAAATATAAAAGAACTGAATGCGTCGTTCTTGGAGGAGGGGGAGGGGCAATAACTTTTAGGGGTCGAAGGTAGATTATGTGTAGTAAAATACCGTTAATGAGATTTTACTTTAAAAAAAAAAATAATAATAAATAGAAATAAATAAATAAAAATCTACAGTACTTTCATTGATGAATATGCTTTTTGGCTCACGGTAACTTGGGATGCATAATCATTATCTACAGTGTCTGTGTGTGCAAGTTTTACGATGAGAGAATACAAGCAGATTTGTACTTCTAATTTACTTTTGTTTATTTTTTTCAATCCGTGTTCCATCATGATTTTTTTTTAATTGCCGCAAGTGAAAAGAACGTGTAGCAATGATAATGATACAACAGAATCAACTACTTTGATTTTTTTTTCAATAGAATTTCAACACTTACTAGATATACTAATCCACTGAAATATCCAACATATTACTTGGAAAACAGTTAGATCTTACAATTCATATGAAATAAAGTCAGATTAGCAAACTATTAAGAAGAGATATTTCTTTTTCCCGCATTATTTTCTAGCAAGCGTATGACTTTGTACTGTATTATCATACGCTTGGCTATTATGTTAATTTTAAAACTATGTGGCTTTTATCCATGTTAAATATATAATCATGTGACTCCCATAGAAAGAGAGAGAGAGAGAGAGAGAGAGAGAGAAAGAGATAGAAAGAGAGAGAGAGAGAGAGAGAGAGAGAGAGAGAGAGAGAGAGAATATATATATATATATATATATATATATATATATATATATATATATATATATATATATATATATATATATATATATATATATATATATGTATATATGTATATGTATATTTACATATATATATGTATATATGTATATAAGTATATATATACATATATACATATATATATATATATATATATATATATATATATATATATATATATATATATATATATATATATACATATATGATACACACACATATATATGTATATATAAGTAGATAGATAGATAGATAGATTATATATATATATATATATATATATATATATATATATATATATATATATATATGTATAAATATATATATATATATATATATATATATATATATATATATATACATACATATATATATATATATACATATATACATATATATACATATATATATTATATACATATATATACATATACACACACACAAATATTTGTGTGTTTGCTTGTGCGTGTGTTGATGCGCGCACAGTTGATACTGAATGATTACTGTTGATCAATTTAGCAGAGGCGCTGAAACCGCCATGGCAGACTATAATTACAAAATACACAAACGTCCATTATCCTGACAAGTAATCGACTAAGCGCTCCACTTCAAAGTAAAATGTATCTTTGGCTGGGTCAGTAGTATCCCTGCGTCCAGTCCAGGGAAAAGGTTCTTCCTCGACTCCGTGCGCAATTGAACCGTATTGCAAAACCTTGTTAACTTCTCACTCTTTCTTAAGAGCATTTATTCGAGATCCAAAAGAAGAAAGAGATGTACGCGCCGGCAAAAATCGGGAACCCAACTGCAGTCTTGCTCGGTCTTCTGTTCTACCAGAGCATCACGGCAGGATTTCCTTATACAGTGAAATTAGATCCCCCTAGAACAACGTTAAGAAAACCTCTCCTAGCGTATAGTGTAGTTATAGTGTTGGCAATGAGTATTGCATACGCTTACTTTACGATCTCACTGTTGTTCTCCAACTTTTCAAAGTACTATTTCATTCAGTTCATTACGGCAGCAGTTGGGTCAGCTTTCATATGTGTCCTCTTCATAACTGTGTTGATTTATAATTTAGTATATAGTTCAAAACTTCGAAGCATCGTAAACACAGCAATACATCTGCGTGTGTCACTGAGAGAGCCTTTAACTCATATAGGCTTCGACTGGAATTCTATAGCCATTGTAACCGTGGCGGGAATCATAATCATTTACCTCTTATTCGTGGGCGATGACCATGTTAATACGCGCTCGGAGGTGGTCATGGCACATTTAACAGTTGTAGTCGTCATCCCTACAATGTCCCTGACTCCTATCGTGTACAACGCCTTCCTCAAACTCAGCACGAACTACCTAACCGCCACGTTTAAACACATTGAAGACTCGCTCCCCAAGACTCCAACGAACGTCCTACCTAAACGGAGGTCCGTCGACGTGTCAACGGTACGCTGCTGGGACGCGACGAACCGCTCTGGAAGTTGTACAGCTTCGCCATCAACCGCCGAGGACTTCGAGGTCGCACGACGCAATCTGTATGTCTTGGATCAGCTGGTGATGGATGTAAACAAACACTTCGGTCCGCTGATCTGCATGAACCTTGGGACTGATTTAGTGCTGGTTATCAACTTCCTTCACGGAGCGATTACAAACATTGCCGACATGGTAGAGGTCTCTACAACATTCTTCTTGATCAGTTGCTTTAGGATTCTTATTGCTCTGAATGCACCGGAATCTTTCACCAAAAAGGTATCTGCCGATTCTATTTGTGTGTATATGTATATATATATGTATATGTATATATATATATATATATATGTATAT
>BOPN01001220.1:17500-20000 GCA_017312705.2 Penaeus japonicus
TAAAACAACGCTGTGTCGACTTCGTCCCAAATTTCAGGAACATTTAAATGCTCACACAATTACAAAAAGAAAGGAAAAGGCTAAATATATAGCCTAATTTTAAATAACGTCCATACAATGAGGGCAACTGCTGTGTTGGTGATCCTTCTAGGCCTACATCGTATCCTGGCGGGTTTCCCTTATACGGTCAAGTTTGATCCACCTAAAATAACACTAAGGAAACCTCTTCTAGTGTATAGTGTACTGATGGTGACGACGATTAGCATTGTCTACACATACATCTCGGTCCAAGTTTTACCCGCTCATATCTTTAGCGATGACGCCCTGGAATTCATCTTGCAATTTCTGAAATCAACATCACTGACCATTTCTTTCACAATGGCATTCCTCTACAGCTTCATATGTAGTTCAAAACTCCAAAACATCGTAAACATTTCAGTGCAACTACACGCATGCCTTAAAGAGACTATGCCCAAAAGGTTTGACTGGAATTCAGGTGCCAATTTAAGTGTGACGGGAATAATAATCATTTACCTGTTGTTCGTGGGTGATGACTTCGCCGACACACACTTAACCAAGATCATGGCATTTCTAACAACTCTTATCGTTATCCCTACGATTTCATTGACGCCCTTAATGTACAACGCTCTAACCAGACTCTCAACGACCTATTTAAAAGCCATATTTAAGCGCATTGAAGATTCGATTCCAACTAATCCACCAGACTTTCTGCCCAAACACAATCCGGACACTCCATCACCAGCATGTATCCGCAGGCTAGTAAAAAACTCCGGAAACTGGATAGGAAAAGAGCTAACCATCAGCAACTTCGAGTCAGCACGCCGTTATCTGTACGTGTTGGATCAGCTGGTGATAAATGTAAACAAACACTTCGGTCCTGTGATCTGCGTGAACCTCGGGACTGATCTGTTACTGGTGATTGGGTTTCTACATAATGTGATTGTGATGAAGGACCAAATGCTGCACATCTATGTGGTGTTCTTCCTTCTTAGCTGCTTGAGGATAATTGTCATTCTGAATGCGCCTGGATCTTTCACCAAGCAGGTACTCGGAGTTTTTTTTTTTTTTTTTTTCGTTTCTTTGATATATTGAAAAGACAAGTTTCCGGTTTTGATTCTGCTAAAGTGCAGAAAAAGGGTTGTTTTTTTTACTGGATTGTCATTCTAAGGCACTTTCTTATATAATTTCAAGCCTTAAAATATTTTGTGAAGTAAATATCTAAAAAAAAAAGAAAGAAAGAAAAAAAAATCTGGTGCATACACACACACACACACACACACACACACACACACACACACATATATATATATATATATATATATATATATATATATATATATATATATATATATATATATATATATATATATACACATTTTGCATGTATGTGTATATGTTGAAGTATTCCTTCGCCGATGCTTCAATACTCAGCTGTCATGCTCTCTTAAGTAAGCAGTCACACGTGTCATCCCTTCAACTAATCCTACAGAGAGAAGAACTACAAAACAAGATTCGAAGTTTCAAGTTCGGAAACCTTCCCTTGTCTCTGAAAGCTGAGGTGAGTCCCTTAGATTTTTGTTCACTGTTGAAGCTGATGAAGTGGCGATGGTATGGTGAGGTCGAAGGTGATGATGAGGATTATAGTGATGATTATAGTGATAGTAGTGATGATGATGTTAATGAGGATGATGATGTTAATGATAATGGAGAATAATTATATTAGTGATGTAGTAGTAATAGTAATAATAGCAATAACAATGACATCAAAATAATAACAATTATAATAAATGTAAGCTATCACACTAAATCAAGATCCAAATAGAGTGTGTATATATCAAACCAATAAACAGTAACTAACACTCTGACAACTAAATACTTCATCTTAACTGACCCTAAAATGTTAGTTCATATAAGACACAGTGTAAAATATCCATAGGATTCCTATCCACACTAAAGTCAAATTCCTTCGCAAACTTCTTAGGTAGACGAAACTCTGGAAGCACTGAGCAGCTCTCCTGAATTCAAGATCCTTGGAATGTTTACTATTGGACGGGAGTGCATGATATCTGTGAGTTTCTTTATCTCATGTGCATGTCAATTCTGTTTTTTTTTTTTTTTTTAGTGAATGAGTTGCATTTTATTGAATGGTATGTTTTTTTTTATCAGTATTTATCTTGATTTGGGATGATTGGGTATGAAGTTGATCGGTTGGGAAATATGGAGATTGCGAATAATGAAACAGAATTATAAAGCAAATCGAACTTAATCATTTAAAAAAAAAAATTAGGTCTGTTTTCGTTTTGAACAAATATCTTTCCGGATTCAATAAACTCATATTACATTTGAACCATTATAGAATATACACATTTCTTTTATATGTATATATATATATATATATATATATATATATATATATATATATATATATATATATATATATATATATATATATATTTCTCTCTACAGGTAGCGAGTTTCA
>BOPN01001220.1:27500-35000 GCA_017312705.2 Penaeus japonicus
AGGATGATGGAAGTGGTGGTTATGGTGGCAGTGGTGATGATAATGATAGTGATGTTTATGGTGGTGGTGGTGGTGATGATGATGATGATGGTTATGATGACGATGAGGATGAGGATGAAAGCAAATATACCACTCAACCATCCATAACCATCCAAAAATTATAATAATCCATATATATATATATATATATATATATATATGTATATATATATATATATATATATATACACACATCAAAACATTAAATACAAAATCACGAAAGACTCAAACACCAAGCAAGCAGAATCCACAACTTTCAACAAAATAACAACAACCAGTCTTCGTACAGCCATAAATTTTCAACATTTTTTTTTCTAACAATTTGCAAGTCTTTCGGAGTGATATTAAGCCATGGATCGAACTTTGTTGCATAGTTGTAAATCATGCAATATTTATCCCTAGTGATGGATGGCGATGAAGTGAGCTTCAAGAATTTTTGCAATATATTTGTTGTTTTTCTTTTATCTTTGTTGTTATCATTAGGAATAATGATAATGAAGAAAATGATGGTGATAATGATACTGATTATGATATGATGATGATCATGATAATAATACTGATAGTACTGATAATGATAATGATTATAAGGATGATGATATCAATGATGATAACAATAATAATATTATTAATAGTCATAATGATGATGGTAATGATAATATTGATAGTTATAATGATAATGATAATGATGATCATAATGTTCATGATGGAGATTTTCGTAATGACAAGGACAATGACAATGATTATAATGATAAAGATGATAATGATAGTGACAATAACAATAATGATAATAATGATGATAACGACAACAATACTGATGATAATAATAATGATAAAATAAATTATATAAATAATGGTCATGGTAATAGAACTAACAACAGTGATAATGATACCCTTAATGATAATGAAGATAATCATAGTGATAGTAAAGATTATAGTGATAATAAAAATGATAGTAAAGATTATAGTGATAATAAAAATGATAGTAATAATGATAATGATAAAGATAACAACAAGGATAATGACAGCAGCAACAATGATAACAACAATAAGAATAACAATGATGACACCAATAAAAAGGACAGTAATATTAATGCTAATGACAGTATTAAAAATGGAATTAACATAAATGATAATAACTGCATGAAAAACAAAAATAATGATAAAAAAAGAAGAAGAAGAAGGTTAAAACGATAATGAAACTGATAACGTCTGTAATAAAGAAAATATTAATATGAAAATAAACAGTAGACACAATTTGATAATTAGAATGATGAAGACAAAATCTACAGTATATATAAAAAAAGTAAGTTGTTGTTACGCATAGCTTTTCAGATTTTTATATATTTTGTTGTTATTGAAAGTTTGTTGCGGAAACAAAACTAAAATCAAATGCATTGACATTTAAATTGTTGGAATGATAAAATGAATACGTTACTACGACTGTCGAGATGAATTGCAACATCTGTTACCGCTTGATTCTTTTCATTCTTATTTCATTCTTCATTCTTATTGGTTATTACTATTTGACTATTTATTTACTACTCGTGGGTAATTGAGAAATGCACTGCCCGGCGATAAAGAATATTAAAAAACAGACAGATTAACAATAATAGAAGCAATAACTAAGGTAACTATTAAAAACAATAACAAAAAATGATAATCATAACAGAAACAATAATAACAATACCAGCATCAACAACAAATACAATAACCACCATAAGAACAAAAACACAGTAACAACAACAGCAATATCAAAACACCAGGAACAAAAGGAACTACAAAACATTAACATGAATAACTGCAACACTTGCAATAACTTCAACAGAAACAAGAGCAACAACAAGATCAACATCGACACTGATAATTAATTCTTTGTTTATACATCATGTCATTCATCATGAAATATTTAAACTGACAATTTGATATTCTTTTAAAATTTTTGACGCCTGGGATAGGCACTGTCAATTGTGGTTGTTTTGTTATTATCTTAATTCATGTTTATCTATCAAACTTTATCATCATTATAGCTATTATTATCATGATTGCTGTCATCATCATTATCATTATAACCGTCCTCATTCCCATTATCATTATCATCACATCATCGCCCTTACCAATATCATTATTATAAACCTCCTCCTCCTCATCATCATCGTCATTATCATCACCTTTCTATTACCATCATTATCGTCATCACTTGCGTTATCATTACTATCCTTATTACTGCAATTATCATGTCCAAAATGTAAGGTCAGGAAGGATTGCCAATTGACTCATCAACTGTAAACGTAAAAAAAAAAAATAATAATAATAAATGAATAGATAGATAGATAGAATAAAGATGAAACAAAACCACAGTGGACAACGCACATGCACATGCAATCCCGATATCAACGTAAAAAAATACAATTCGAAAAAGGCAGAGAACGAAAGAGAATTATATATAAAATCAAATTTGAATAATCTTTTATCTTCAAACGCTTGACAATTTGAAAAAAAATGTATATATATGTATATATATATATATATATATATATATATATATATATATATATATATATATATATGAAAAGTATTACTGTTATTAAGCAATTTCATCTGATTAACGGTATTGCATAATTAGAATTATTACGACTATGTAATGGTTCATCTTCTTTATTGTGACGTAATGCCAACAAATATGCAAAATTAATGGAGCCAGTAGTAGCCAGCACAACAGAATGACGGGCAGCGCCTTTCACACACGTATACACACACAAAAGCACACATAACCGAACACAAATACACACACACACAAAAGAAAAAAAGAAAAAAAAATACAGCCACACACACACAAAACATACACACACACATAACCACAAACAGGTCACACACAAAAAAGCAAACACAGCCACACAAAGACACACACACACAACCACTCATAACCCCCCCATCCCCCCCTCCTCCACCCCCCCCTCCCAACACACATATCCAAACAGTGTCATGAATCTCCATGACACATGTTCCTCATTCTCATGACTCTCTACAAGAGCCAAGATCAGTAAGGATTCATTCTGAGGCAGGTTTGGCCTAATTACAATTAGCCCGGCGCCGCTCATGAATATGCTAATAGCCAGTGGATCTTCGGGGGAATAGTCTACATGGAGTATTTCAATGTACAATAGATTATAAAGATGTTGCGAGAAGAGGGGAGTCCTTATGAAGAAAAGTGGACATACAAAAATATAGGTTACAGTTATTCATAGATTGAGAGATGAGGATGTTTATACACACAAACACACACACACATACACATACACACACACATATATATATATATATATATATATATATATATATATATATATATATATATATATATATATATATGTAGATATATAAATACACACACACACACATATATATACATATATATATATATATATATATATATATATATATATATATATATATATATATATATATATATATATATATATATATATATATATATACACGTATATATATACACATTGTATATTTATTTATATGTATATATGTATATGTGTGTGTATATATATATATATATGTATATATATATATATATATATATATATATATATATATATATATAGATATATATATATATATATATATATATATATATATATATGGATAAGGATAAGCCAGATTTGCGGAGCAGATGCTACGTTTAAATCTGTTATACTCGCGGTCCCTTCAAATAGTCAGGACTTACCAACCTCATCAGTTGCAGATTCAGTATCACAGATATCCATATTTAATTTGAATATAACAAAATTTAGCATTAATAACTCTGCAAGTAAAGTAAAGTAGTAATCTGAATTACCTTCCCATATTTTAAACTGCGCGAGTAAACAAGGAAAGGGAAACGGGGTCGACATTTTTGCTTCCTTGAATTCGCTCGTCCTTCTTCAGACAATCTCTCCACTCGCAGGTTGGTGTTTGTTGGGGTACCCTTTTCGTCTCAATTTTAAGAGTATTTTAGATAGATAGAGTAACAAAATATATTGTAATAGTTGCGTAAGAGGAAGGGCATCATAATCAGTAAGGAATTTGCTCGTCCTCCGTTGAGAATCTCTCCGCGCGCAGATAATTGACCGTTGACGTGTCCTTAGCTCCGCCGCCATTTGCCAAAGCTTTCCCTCCAACGGTTTTATTTTCGTGTCAAATGAAAGTGATTCAGGTCGTGGTTCGCCATAGGAGACAATCCGACAGTGGTTTAAAGGTCAATATCCGGTCAGAAGTAAAAAAAAAAATATATATATATATATATATAGAAATAAGAAATTTTTAACAGTTGAGAATAGGGAGATTTGTATGATGCGTCATGAGGGCTGACGACCAAGCGAATAAGTTCAATAATAACTAATTAAAATGAGTAGACCCAACCATAACTTCATTATTTAAATGCAATTATCTTTGCTACGTGTCATTTAGTCAATAAATGTTAAAAGGAATGTAATTTTCTTTATTCTAACCTATACACCATAAGGAGAACCGAGCCATACGTACGTGCCCTGAAAGACCAACAACCACACAACCATCGTTTTTACTTAATTCTATTTCCTATTTTCTCATAATTCCCAAAGGTTTTCCTTTACCAGTTCCTCATAAAAATAGATCTCAGAGTGGTGGCGGCATTACCGAAAATGATAAGTAATGTTTAAGAGGCATTGACAATTTTTCTTGGTGACATCAAACCTATCCTTCTGGCTCATCCACGTCCAGATGCTTCTATCGGCATCGCCGATGATGCCTCAGAAACAGCAATAGGGGCAGTGTTACAGCAACATGTGGACGGACATTGGCAACCCCTAGCATTCTTCTCCAAAGGTTTGCGCCCACCAGACAAGAAGGATAGTGCATTCTGCAAAGAACTTGCTGCCTCGCTGCCTACCTCGCTATCAAACATTTTCGCCACTACGTCGAGGGCTGCGACTTCGTGCTGTTCATGGACTACAAACCCCCCATCGACGCCCCAGGCACCACTACCCAACGACATTCCCTGAGGGATGAGCGTCACTTAGACTTCATCGCCCAGTTCACATCAAATATCAGGCACATCAGTGGAACCCACAACCTTGCTGCTGACGCTCTTTCTAGAGTCACCGTCAATACCATCTTCTCCAGAGATCGTATTATAAACTACGATCACTTGGCGGCAGAACAGACCATAGATACCCACCTCCCGGGACTTCAAGACCAGCAGACCAGTCTTCACCTCGAGAAAATCCAGGTATCCAACTCTAACACTGGCATGTTTTGTGATGTTTCCACAGGAACCACCAGGCCTCACATCCCCCCCCCCCCCTCCCTGAGATGACAAGTATTCTCAGCATACCACAGCATTAGTCATCCTGGCATTCGGGCGACACATCACCCTGTCAAAAGCAAAGTCATCTGCCCAAGCATCAATTAAGACGTACGTGATTGAAGTAGATTTTGCGTCACTTGCCAAAGGAACAAGATCCAACGTCACATCCAGAGTTTCCCTTTGACTGCATGACGTTTTCAGCACATACACCTGGACCTGGTAGGACCTCTTCCCATGTACAACGGTTGTTCCTATTCCCTCACAGCAGTCATATATATATAGAGAGAGACAGACAGACACAGAAAGAGAGAAATGTGTAGACAGAGAAAGCGAGCAATAACTATATAGATATACATCCCCAAGTTACAGAGTCCTATAACAGAGAGCGTAATAATACTGAAATACAATAACTTCAAAGGAATATACAATACCATTCTGTAATTAGAGAACCGTGTAACTTGCTTGCGCATGGAAAACGAACTGTTATTATTCTTGTTCAGGAAACTTGTATCCAGTTTCATGAATTTAGCGCGTAAGATATTGTAAACGACTGCCGAAGGATGTATAAGGAAAAAGAGAAGAGAGATACACAGGGTGAGGAGGGGAAAGAGAGATATATAGAGATAAAGACACGGGAAGAGAGAGAGAGAAAAAATGAAAGCAAGATAGATAGTGAGAGAAAGGAGCGAGAGAGAGAGATCATACAATCAGTCTTAATTTTTTTTCCCTCTAATTAAGAAAATTAACATTTTATGACAAACAGGAAATACCTCTCCGTTGCTAGCATGAAACTCATCATCTATGGGGGGAAAAACAACTTATATTCCACAAAATTTGCATTAATGCAAATTCGCCGGGTGCTTTTCCTGCTTGCACGGTATAATATGACTTCCTATTACTGTGGTGAGCAACTTCGAATATTAAAGCAAGCCATAATAATATTAATGAAAACGTTAATAGCCTCAGAACCATTTCATTGGTGCCACGGCAAAGACATTCAATAAACTACAAGTTATTTACTATATACCCATTCATTCATCTTAATAACGTTAATAAAGTTATAGCCAGTTGGTGGCTTTAATGTAAATCCAGATCACTTTATTTTCATCATCATCCATAATCTTTCCAACAATCATATATAAACATGTTATTCAACAACCTCTTCTGAGCCCGAACAACATATCACCACTTCCTCCGTTTTGAAAATATCGGAAATTGCTCTTTTTTTCGTTTTAGCTCCAAGAAGCCATTATGCAAATTTTACGGTCGAAAACAGGGCCAGTGTCTCGTGAGAATGTACACACTGCTTGATTGTTTTGGGAGCTGAGGTGAGGTGAGTGAAGCTTGATGGTTAATCCTTCTTAACCTTTAAGAAGGTCTTCTGTTATTTTATTTGCATGTGGAATGGCTGTGTGTGTGTGTGTGTGTACTTGTGACGATATCACTTGTAAACAGCAACTTTGCGATTTCTTTTTTATCGTTATTATTTTGTTGTTATTGTAATTGCTTTGATTGTTGTTATCATTATTATCATGAGTATTATTATCACTATCATTATATTTTTTATCAGTGTTATAGTCATTACCATTATCATTGTAATCATTATCATCATTACTGTCATCATTATAATCAGAGAAAAGGAACGACAAATAGAGAGAGAAAGGAAGAGATAGAAGTGTATATGCAGATGCTGATGTACATAAAACATAGGATAATTGTATTCAATCAAAATAATGCAGTGCCTGGGTTCAAGTGTATATATCATTACATTTATATTAAATCATGCACTATTTTTTTGCTATTAAGTAATTCATAAATAAAGATGGTTCATGAATAAAAACGAAAATCCCTGTAAACAGAAAGCAATGCAAGATATCAAGCTAGGAAATACGAGAAAAGAGAAAGGAAGCTATTTACTTTGTCAGTTCAGTTGATGTTAAAGCTAACATTTGTCATATTCGAAATTGTGCGATGGTCAGCAAGTATGGCGAAAGAATATCTATGGATAAGAGAGAAGAGGAAAGAGAGAGAGAGAAGGAGACATAAAAAAAGAATAGATGGATAGATAAGCAGCAAGAGAAACAGATAGCTAGAGAGAAAGGATATGCATTTAATATCCAAAAGAG
>BOPN01001220.1:50000-57500 GCA_017312705.2 Penaeus japonicus
TATTGACGCCAATAATGGGAATTCTTATCCTCGTATTTCTTCCTTTTTCTCTTCTTATCATTCCTTCCGAATTTTAAGTGTATGGATTACATGGTACTGTAGCGCACGTCTTCACGCTATTATATATATTATATGTATATATATATATATATATATATATATATATATATATATATATATATATATTATATATATATATATATATATTTCCCCCATGAATCTTGGTCTCTACACCGTCAAAAGATTTGCAAAATGATAGCGTCTGTCACCACCCGTTTAATACGTACGTGAACGAGGGTTTTCAATGGGAAGATAATTGTGTGACAAGAAGTGTGTGTGGAAAGGAGGGATAGAAAAGTATACGTGATGGAGTGTATGGTATGTATGATGTGAGACAAAGAATGGTAAGTGATAGCGTAACCCGAGCGTGGAGGACGAGTACGGGAATTTCACCTCGTGTAAAGGATTCCAATTAAGACCATTCTTATAAAATATCAACTTTTACTAAGCAAATTCTTATCAGAAAACTTAAAGTTCACACAGACAAACTAAGTCTGTAAATAGATTACTTCTAATAAGATTCTCGGAATTTCAAAAGTTTCTTTTTGCTAATAAAATCACAAAAGAAAAAACACCTCCCACTCGCACACGGGATTTCCGGGAAACCACTCCACGAATTATAAAATTATAGAATGGTAATTCAATAAAAAAAAAAAGAGAGCACCAATACATAAGTCCTCTCAGACTCGAGTATGAACTCATCTCGAGTAACAAATACATCGCCACCACCTATGACCTTCAGGCTATAACACCGCAGATCCAATACGAGTCGCAAGATATAAAAAAAGAGAGGAGAGAACAACCCAATCCGGGGTGTCTCTTTCCTTCCCTTCTTTCTTGGCAGGAGGTCGACTATTTGAACCCAGGTCACCAAGGAAGGTCAAGACAAGGGGTGCATCTTACGCTCTTTGAAATTACTTTATATGTATTTTTTGGCGGTAATACTCTTATACACTCCGTAGACTATTGTGTGGCAATAAGTTATGATCCATAAAACCCAGAAATATGAAGATATAAAGTGTAAAAAAATTGATATAAAAGTTAAGCATAAAAGAAAACGTCGAGCTATAACTAAATTAGAATTATTTAATCAAAATACTCAGATCAGAAAAAAATCGTCAAACCGGTGCTTCATTAGCAAACTTAAATTAGTGGAAGGTTCTTGGTCAAATAGATATACATGGTTAAAAGAGACTCAAAATGTAAAGGTAAAAAAAAAAAGTTCGGGCATTTTCAACATATAACTTCAGCTCCCGAGGCGTCCGAGGCTTCAGGGAATAAAATAAGGCAGCTTCTCCTCTTAACAGCTTTTAGTGGGCACTGCGAAGACAGCTGCATCTTCGTCTCGCGCACAGGAAGAAAATATTCGCACACATGGATGGCAAGGAAATCAAATGTGGTGCGATAAACGCGTAGACTTTATACTGCCGGAAGATAAGACTCGTGTGTGTGTGTGTGTGTGTGTGTGTGTGTGTGTGTGTGTGTGTGTGTGTATATATATATAAAATTGTTTGGGATATCCACTAAAGCACCATGTAATATGCCAAAAAAGAAATATATATATATGTATATATATATATATATATATATATATATATATATATATATATATATATATATATAGATAGATAGATGGATAGATAGATAGATAGATAGATAGACACACACACACACACACACACACACACACACACATATATATATATATATATATATATATATATATATATATATATATATATATATATATATTTATACATCTATACACAATGTATGTCTACACATTGTTTACAGAAGAGAATGAAAAATGATCTAATCCACTCACACAGCTGTGTTCGAGGGTAATGCTATTATAAGGAATTTCTGTGACATTTTCGGCCCTTTTTGATGATCCGTAATTCAATATTGGTGACACTTTCAACGAAGGATACGTGACTGACGCCGAGCTGGTTATCGCCAACGGGAAAGTGAAGTAAGGAAGAGAACAAGTAATATGTCTTCTTTATTATTTCTAGATTCCTCTTGAACTTTAGCCTGTTCCATATGCAATTACACATGACACAGTGACATAGACTGATATATAATCTTGAATTGATAATTCCTTATATTACTGTATAACGCAATTTTGAGGTCGGTGGCTTTTGGCTTCTGAAATATATATACAGCTAACTAGAAAACCGGTTAAGTAAAACATAATATAACAGATGTAAATTTTCTATCAAACACTCCTACCATCCACGCAAAGCGCTACTTGAATATGATATGAAGTTATTCTTCGAAGAAACAACGAAAAAAAAGCCAAGTTCCAGAATTAGATCTTCATATAATGTTCAAACGGATTACACAGCTACGAATATAGACAGAAGAGTGTTATGATGGAAAAATTCATGGAACAGAGAACAAGGGCCTTGTTCTGTTTAAAACGTATAAATGATATTTTAAAAACACACACACACGCATATATATATATATATACATTCTGGCTGGATACAGAGGAAGGAGTAATAATAGTTTCATTACTAAAAAGCAAGTACACGGACCGTAAATGATGTATTGCTTGTGATACGGTTTGAAGGAGAGGGAGACAGAGAGAGAAGAGAGGAGGGATGACAGGGTCAGACAAAGTAAGATGCAGGCAAGAGGACGAACGAGATAGAGAGAGAGAGAGAGATAGGGAGAGAGAGAGGGAGAGAGAGAGAGAGAGAGAGAAAGAGAGGGAGAGAGAAAGAGAGAGAGGGGGAGAGACAGACAGACAGAGAGAGAATGAGATAGATAGATAGATAGAGAGAGGGAGAGACAGAAAGGCAGAGAGAGAGAGACAGAAAGAGAGAGAAGCAGGGACACACATCATTATCGAGATATGCCTCACTGTCATTCTTATCCCAGTTACCCTTTTCCCCAACAGCCCACAATACCTACCTTTCTCACCTATTGTTTCTCAACAAATACATCCACGATCATACCACCTTGCTGCCAAAATGCAACAAGGAGCATAAAGGATGGATTGCGACTGACGGATGGATCGGACGTGGCTGGGTAATTGCGTTCATGCATGATGGATGAGTCATGCTTAAAGTGCAGGCTGTTATAGTCAGGCTTCAGAAAGGCACTTTGATGATGGTTAAGCTTGTGTTTGTCTCGTCGGATGTTCATGCTGTACAACGAGTGATCCTTAAATACGACTGCTTTGGGGGAATGGCGTGTTTATCTACATCTATATATATACACATGTATACATGCATATATATATATATATATATATATATATATATATATATATATACTTCAGGATATATATATGTATGTATATATATATATATATATATATATATATATATATATATATATATATATATATGTGTGTGTGTGTGTGTGTGTGTGTGTGTGTGTGTGTGTGTGTGTGTGTTTATATATATATATATACATACATATATATATAATATATATATATATATATATATATATATATATATATATATATATATATATATATATATATATATATACATACATACATACATATATGTATATATATATATATATATATATATATACATATATATACATATATATGTATATATATACATATATATATATATATATATATATATATATATATATATATATATATATATATATATATATATATATATATATATATATATATATATATATATATACATATATATATATATATACATACATATATATATATATATATATATATATATATATATATATATATATATATAATGATAATGATGATAATAACGATTATAATGATAATGATAATGATCATATAGATAGTACAATGATGATGATAATAATGATAAGAACAATTACAATTATAATGATAATTATGTTTATAATGATAGTAATAAAAGTAATGATAATAATGACAGCAGCACATGACAAACACAAATTTCTCTCATAAAGTCGCAAAGCATTAGCCTGATCTCTTCGCAAAGTCATCACATAAATGGTCAGACTGTGCAGGATGAGAAACCTGAGGCAAAATGGCGAAGGGTCGAATGAATGGACGATAAAATTGGCAAAGCGAAAACTGTTCCACATATGCAAGTCCCTTCAAAATGCAGCACGACCGAGGGCTAAACGCTCGCCAAATGAAACATCAGACACAGCTAAGTCCCAATTAGAAAAGAAGTAAACGTTTCCACATGGAAAAGCAAGCAAAACACACGTATGCATGTACACACTTAAAGAGAAGCAGGCGCACACATAGATACATACATACATACATAAACACTCACACACACACACACACACACACACACACACACAAACAAACACACTCACACAAACAAACACACACACAAACAAACAAACACACACACACACAACACACATACATACACCATGGCGATATGTATATGTGTCGGTGCGAAGGCTACTATGCATCCTTGAGAGCGTAATATGCACGCTAACAGACAAGAAAAATACCAGCGTCGAAGGGAGATCATTTCGATGATGTAATGGCCAGGAAGTTCCCCCTCCAACCATACTTGTTTTTTTAGGTTATGGCGCCATAGATTCGCCTGAGATTTATGAATATTTCGAGACCCTCCTCTTCTATTTTTACCCCTTTTTCTTTCCTCTTGCAATCTTTTTATATACGCGAGAGAGTGAGAGTGTGTGTGTGAGAGAGAGAGAGAGAGAGAGAGAGAGAGAGAGAGAGAGAGAGAGAGAGAGAGAGAGAGGGGGGGGGTGAAGATAGAAGGAGAGAGAGAGATAGAGGGAGGGAGAGGAATAGAGAGAGAAAGAAAGAGGGAGAGAGAGAGAGAGAGAGAGAGAGAGAGAGAGAGAGAGAGAGAGAGAGAGAGAGAGAGAGAGAGAGAGAGAGAGAGAGAGAGAGAGAGAGAGAGAGAGAGAGAGAAAAAGAAAGAGAGAGAGAGAGAGAGAGAGAGAGAGAGAGAGAGAGAGAGAGAGAGGGGGGGGGAGAGAGAGAGAGAGAGAGAGAGAGAGAGAGAGAGAGAGAGAGAGAGAGAGAGAGAGAGAGAGAGAGAGAGAGAGAGAGAGAGAGAGAGAGAGAGAGAGAGAGAGAGAGAGAGGGAGAGAGACAGAGAGAGAGAGAGGGGGGGGGGAGAGAGAGAGAGAGGGGGAGGGAGAGAGGGGAGAGAGAGAGAGAGAGAGAGAGAGAGAGAGAGAGAAAGAAAAATTGCTGTTATTCGGCGCTAAGATAAGGTGGGAAGGTAAGGCCGAACGCTATGGGTATCATCAGGTATCTTGAGGTCTGTACCTTGTCTTGCTCGGGTTTGATCATTACTGCGTATAACGAATGGGATTGTATGATGTGAATAAGTTCCAGGGGGTCGAGGTATGTACGACCGCGCCATAACATCCCGTGTTTATGATGGGTTGTGGCACCTCGTGAGAAGAGAGAAGAGGGGAGAGAAATGAGAAAGGAAGATTGGAAGACTGAATTTATAAGAAAAAAAAAAATATGGAAGGCGTAAAAAGGAGGTAGAGAGGTGTGTTGATGCACTCTGTGATAATGGCTTCCGCAAATATGTTTATGTGCATTTATATATTTCCTTATAGTTATACTGTGATATTGATATAAAGAGACATATTCACATAATTATATAAAAGTGTCTCTATGAATATGCATTGTATAATAAATAACAAGAAACTTCCTCTTTCATGCGAATGGCAATAAGAGCCTGCGAAATTGGGTTAAATCTGCGGTGAATGCACTTCACATTTCACTATCAGTCACCTGCCGCACGCTGGAATTTCAACTGCCTACAGTCGGCCCTAAATAACGCATCCAACAAGGAAAGGCAGATAAATCAGCGAGGTGGAAGCATTGTTAAAACCGAGTGCTTGCCCTGAAAAGTTATGTGGACGCAAGATTACTTGAAAGTTTATTATTTATTGGCACATAAAGCAATCTATAACACTTTAAAGATGTGAAAGAGAGGGGAAAGAATGTTAACGTATTGGGAATATTTGTTTTCTGACATTCTCATCACATTTCCACATTTCAAGGCGTGATGTTTATTAAGTGGAATTTGCGTTTTTGCATTTCATTTGAGTGAGCAGGAGGGGGGTATTGCAAACCTGCTTACAATCCTTCAACGTTGATCGAGGCATTTGATTATTCCGAATCTCAGCTGGGCAGTGATCTATTTCTGGAATTTAGATAATGATTATTGGGTGGTCTCATCATTGATGAATACATCCAGCCAATTTGGTTATAATTATTCATTCTGAGCAAGCACTTTCTCCGAAAAATCCCGGTAAAGATAGTCAGTCTTATAGCTCGGTTTGAATTTTTGTTCTTGCAATCATTACATAAATGTCCATAGAGTTAAACTAAATATTCGTGTCCTTACATTTTCCTCCTTTGATAGGAAATAAGAATAAGAATTCTAGAAGGGATGTAGGTTGAAGTGGAACGCAAATTAACGGCATCGGGACCGAAATACCTTCAGATTCATTGTTTAAAACCAAATCTTGTTTTATTCATCATATAATCTATCATGACTGCACTCTCCTCTTGACAATGCTTATCATATATGCTAACATCTTTATGATTTTCTGTCATGATTATTGTTCTTAGATATTTATACCCTTCGTCATTACTAACATCAGTCTATTTTGAACGTTTATAGTCTTTTTTTTTACATTTGACTTTTGACGATGCAAATATAATACTTATCCAGTGAACAAAAAATAGATACCGCCCATTCATCCCCATAGTGTAAGCTTAGTTTGATGATTTAGATACAGATAATAATCAAAATTCCTCATTATTAGTATCATTATTGCTGAATATCTAAATTTCTTTATATTCGAGAGTGATTAATGAAAAAAATGTAAAACAAATGAAATTTCTTATCATATTAAAGGTAATACTTATAAACGATTATCAATCTACGAATCACTTTACAATTTATAAGAACGGCAGATAATATCAATTCAAACCAATTAACATCAACATAACAGAACTAGTTTTTTTTTATAGAAAATGTACACGAGATTAATATCAGTCAGAGTGTGATATCATCTGAACACTACACTTGTTTTGTTTTACTTATTGCTGTTCTCTTGATTATCATCATTAATCTAACTTTTTCTTTTCATATATTTCAATCGGGTTTTCATAGGCTTATACTATCATCATTCGTGTTACAGTCTATCATACTGATTATATTCTCGCCATTCTCTTCAATCATGCAAAAATAATGATCTTTATTACCATTACTATTACCATCATTATCCTCATCATCATCACTATCTTCACCATTATCAATATCGTTACTAATGGTATAATCATTATCATAATCATCATCATCATATTTTCGTTATCAGTCACATATCAAATATCCATTGAATAACATGCTATAACAGTGAAAATACATTGCAAATTTGCACTAATGATCACAATTGCAATTGATAACTACGGTCCCTCTTTAT
>BOPN01001220.1:62500-72500 GCA_017312705.2 Penaeus japonicus
TATTATCTTATTAATATAATTATAATCATCAATATTATTATTTTTATTGATATCATTACTGCAAATATTATCATTATTATTAGCAGTAATATTAGGATTGTTGGGATTATTGTTATTGCTGTTGTTACTATCTTAATCATCAACATCACTATTGATGTTATTATAAATATTGTAATAACTATTGTCA
The DNA here is from genome assembly GCA_017312705.2 of Penaeus japonicus. NCBI lineage: Eukaryota > Metazoa > Arthropoda > Malacostraca > Decapoda > Penaeidae > Penaeus > Penaeus japonicus. The sequence goes on from BOPN01001220.1 coordinate 62,688, forward strand.
TTATTGTTGTCATGGTTGTTACCCTCGCCATCATCATCATTTCTCGATATTATGTTCTTTTTTTTCTTTTTTCTTTTTTCTTTTGTTGTTGTTGTCATGATTACAACAGTTATCATGATAGTTGTTGTAATTTTCATGTTGTTTTTGTTATGATTATGATTGTCTTTCTTCTGATTATTCCTTTTTATCTTATCGTAATTATTATTGTTGTCCTTGTTATGTTCATTATAAATGTCATTATTATCATCATTGCTATCATCATTATTTTTGTACTACTACTTTTATTATGATATTCATTATTCTTGCTATTATAATTAATATCATCATTATTATTACCGTTATTATTGTTTTTGTTGTTATTATTATTATCATCATTATCATTATAATTACTATTACCCTTATCATTATTATGATTGTTATCAGTGCAATGATTATCACATCATTATTTTGTTGATATTATTGCTGGTGTTTTCATTAATATCGTTATTATCAACATTATCACATAATTCTTATTTATCAATATCATCAATGTTATTATCATGATTGTCAGTATCATTATCATATTTTTCCATCATAATTATAATTTCTATTATCAATATCAATATTTTCAGCATCATTACTATTACTACCACTACTACTACTACTATCGTTGTCATTATATTTGTCAATATGATTATTGTCATAATAATTATCATCATTAGTCTCATTATTTTAAAACATCAAATGTCAATATTGAATATTAATGTATTCCTTTTTATTTCACTTTCATAACTTGACCTCATCCTTAAACGTGTTTCCTTAATTGGAAAGTGTGTGTGTGTGTGTGTGTGTGTGTGTGTGTGTGTGTGTGTGTGTGTGTGTGTGTGTGTGTGTGCGTACGCCTGCACTTAAGCACACAATGATTATTTGTATTCGCAATTATATACATATAGACAGATAGAAAGGACGAAGTAAAGAAAAAATCAGATATATTCATTTATATATTTTATTGTCAATTTGTTCTTTTTCATGGCTGACTAGTTAATACAGAAACAAAATAATCGTGAGAGAGAACAAAAAACACCTTGTTAAATCATACACCTAAGTGTTTTCGAAACCAACCACAATACTCTGGCGTTTTCTCACTACGTAAATGTATTCGTTATAGCAAAGCCGATCATTCAACAGATTCATCGCTATTACAATGTTGACCGATCATTCAATCAAAAAAAACTAAGTTATAATGAATGCAAAAAATGGTTCCGCCAAGATCTCCGTTTTTAAATATCTGTTGGTTGTGATCTTCCCTCCCCTAACCCCCCTCTCCCCCCCCTCTCCTCCTCCCTCCTCCTCCTCCCCTTCTGTTCTCCCGAAATGAGATTTCTAACAATGAATGTTCACTATGGAAAATATGTTATGTTGCTCTTGGCTTGTGTATAAATGCTCTTGGTGCTGTGATATAGGGAGTCGAATGTTCTCAGAGGTGTTAACAACACTAGCAATTGGGAAGAGGTGCTTGTCATGTTTTTTTGTTTTTTTCCTTCACACACACACACATAGTAGTATATACGTATATATATATAAATAAATAAATAAATAAATAAATAAAAAAAAAAAAAAAAAAAAAAAAAAAAATCTGTTAACACCTTTTCTCTCTAGCACAGACCCCCCAAAACAAACACTTAGAAACGTCCTCTTGTCTATGGTGTTGAGAAAGTGCCGCACGTTCTTGTGTCCTCCTCTTCCTCCTCCTCCGCGTGCCTCCGAGTGCCATAACCAGGCAACGTTTATAACTCCTGGTTCCCAAGACGGCGCTTCGGATCACTGAATGAATGACTAGAGCTTTGAAACAAGGAGACTTGTCACGTGACTGACTTGTCAATCCTCGTGCTAGGACATTGTTAACTTACGTTTGTTTGTTTGTTTTTTTGTTTTTGTTTTTTTGTTTTCTACTATGGCAAAACCGAGTCGACTTTGTATAGTATATGCACCGATAGATCCCCAACGGCGGAGAAGTAAAGAAAAAAAAAAATGTGATGCGTCATTGAATGCCAACAGAACAAGTATTACAAAATATAAGAGTGCTGCCTCACGTACTCCTTCAGACAAGCTGAAGAGTTTTAAACTTTTTTTTTGTTCTTTTTATTATTTTTTCTTAAGGCTCTGACCTACATGATATACAAGGTTCTTTTCCACGATTATCCTAATACATATAAGTCTCAGTATGTACAATACCACCGTCGTTAAGACTTTTTTTTTTTTACTAAAGGAAGGGGTTTATTTACACATGACAGTGTGGGTGACCCAAGCAACGGTACAAAGAGGCACAGTTGCCTACGTTGCATTTATCTACATACATACATACATACATGCATACATTTACTCACATATTCTCTCTCTCTCTCTCTCTCTCTCTCTCTCTCTCTCTCTCTCTCTCTCTCTCTCTCTCTCTCTCTCTCTCTCTCTCTCTCTCTCTCTCTCTCCCTATCTCTCTCTCAGAAATACATTAGTCCTCCTTCGAATGACTGAGGCACTTAAGGGGGAGCTTGAGCGAACGTGAGACAATTCAGGTTTATGGAAAATGGACAACGACCGTCAGTTGAACCACACTCTCTTGCAAAAGCAACAGCATTCGGCACCTGTACACAATGTCAATATGGGTTACATACAAATTATTTAACGACAGTGATTCTGGCCTATGAATACAACTGGAAGATGTCATTCACATATTTCTGTGAGAACTAAAAGGTACTGATAATAGTCCAGCACTGTGTATTGGTAGTACTGTAGGAATGCAATGTATGTTTATCATCTTATTGAGATATTTCCATACATAAAAAGATGCGCTTCATTGGTGTATGTGTGAGTGAGTGTGTGTTTTTCTTTTCTTTCTTTCTTTTTAATGTGGGTTCATGTGTGTGCGTTGTTCATGTGGGGATATATGTTGTACATGTAGGGATGTATGCTACGTGCACGTGTATACATACACACGCTACATCGCTTACGTATGCGCAATTCCAATCACCTTTTCAACAAATAAATACAACAAACATCTCCTTATCCCCGCCACACAAGAAAGACGAAAGAATTCATACAGCTCCCTTTACGATCGTAAGTACAATCACGCTAGACTAATAGCTGAGCTTAGAATAAGACCTTTACGCCGTCTGCTAACGCCAAAGAGTGCCTGACCTTAACCTCACTCGCACGCTCCCTCGTCCCTTGGCTGAATGAAGTGAATAAAAGGACTTCGTGAATGAATGTCTGCTTCTGCTTACTGTTATAAGGGTTGTTCTTTTTTTTGTTTTTGTTTTTGTTTTTAATTTGTCACCCAGCGTTGTGGTTTGGTTACTTGGTTGTAAGTTTGAGTTGGTTTGATTTTATTTCAGATGTTTGTGAATAAAAGCTGTAAAAAATAGATAAGTCATATCTTTTTTTTTTATATATATATAACTTCTCTCATTGTTCAATCAGGGTTGTGTATGGTTGTATATATACATATTTATATGTATATGTATACGTGTGTGTGTGTGTGTGTGTGTGTGTGTGTGTGTGTGTGTGTGTGTGTGTGTGTGTGTGTGTGTGTGTGTGCATACATCTACGTACGCGTACATGGGTGTGCATATATGTGTATATATATATATATATATATATATATATATATATATATATATATATATATATATATATATATACATATATATACATATATATATATATACATATATATATATATATATATATATATATATATATATATATACATATACATATATATATACATATATATATATATATATATATATATATATATATATATATATATATATATATATATATATATATATATATATATATATATATATACATACACACACATTATATATATATATATATATATATATATATATATATATATATATATATATATATATATATATATATTTAGCCGGAGGAATTTAATACATAGAAAAAATAATTTAGTGGCCGGAATATGGGAATTTTTACCCAAAAATATTTTGCCTTCAAATGTCTAGAAGTCCTTCTTATTTCCGATATCTATTCGCCCCCAAACATATCATTTATCAATATATTCATACACAAAACTAGAATAATAAATATGTTTTTCTTTTTCCTTACACAGGATACATAGATACAGTGATTTTATCATGTGTGATGAAAAAAAAAAGAAAAAATCTTTATACAGCATTTCTGGTCTTCACGAACCTAACAAATGCTTGTGATTCTGAAGGGACACAAGAACACAGAAGGTCATCCAGTCTCGTAGCAAATTAGAACACCTATGAATGTATTCAAAAACATGGAAAGAAGGTATGAATCCACGGTTTCGTATAAATGCCTGTTTGAAATGTTAATATTTGTGTTTGTTCATCGTTATATTTTGTTTCCTACTAAACATGCATTTCATACAAACTTGCTTGCAATTAGTAGTTCAAATATGTATCATATTTTTTTTTTTCTCTTACAAAAGATTGTCAAGAGATGTGTTTTATTTATTTTATTTCTGCATCGAAACGTCTTTACACTCATTCACTATTTGAGATGAACATCTTAGCACTATTGTAAATACATCATCACTCGCAAATAGTTTTTTTTATTTCTTTCTCTCTCTTCTTTTATCTTTCTGTTTACTGTTTTACAGCGTCAAGATGATTCAGCAACAGTGTTGAAAGCACTTAACTCAGAGTGTTGCAGATTGTCTGTTTTTTGTTTGTTTTTTTCTTTCTTTCATCATCATCTTTGGGTTTATTGCAGAGCGAAAGTTGCTTCCATTTCTTAAGTGAGAGAGCGAAAGTTGCTCCCATTTCTTATGGGAAAGAGCGAGAGTTGCTGCTTTCTTTCCGAAACACTAACACACACACCCTCGAAAAAATGCCCACTGGAACTTCGCTGCTACCCCCCCCCCTCTTCCCCTCTCCCCCTCCTCCTCAAAAAAAAAAAAAAAAAAAAAAAAAAAAGAAAAGTCACCGAGCCCCCAACACCTCCCGCTTATATGTTCTCCAGGCGTGCGTTCGTGCTTGCTTGCTTGCGTTCGTGCTTGCTCCCTGAGACCCTCCCCTCCCCCCCTACCCCTCCCCACACCCCCTGCTCTCTCGAAAAGGGCTCCTGGAACTGACTGACTAGGGCACGGGTGAGGATCAGCTCGGTGCCAAGTGAGCCGCGAGGGTGAGTAATGACGTCACGACCACCGCGAGGAGCTGGAGGTCAAGACGGGGGCGTGGCGAGGAGGCTGGGCTGCTGTAGTAAGAGAGGATGGGGCAGTTGGGGCACTGGTACGACCCGCACACTTGGCAGATGTCGAGGGTGACTGACGACATGTCCAGGAGCTCGACCTCGTATAGTTCTGTCGAAGGGGAAAGGAAACGAAGCGAAATCAAGAAAAGGGAAGACAGTTGTTAAATCTGGAAATATTTCCGTGCATGATTGACATATAAGACCAATTCATATTCTCGCGAATCATAATATTCATTAATTCTCATGAATAATAATACTCGATTATTATCATTATTAATTTTATTTTATTTTATCATTATTATTTTTTTTATATTATTATTATTATTTTTTTTTTTTTTTGCCACTAAATAAAACAAAAATTCTGTTTAGAAGGTTATCGATATAACTCCCGTGATTGCAAGTATGGCCTCTCTTAATTAAGTACTTATTACCAAGGGAAATTAACCCGCAGTCCTTCGCAGAACCTCATTATCGTCTAATTTATCACCACAAACATGAAAGAGCGAGTAAAAAAAAAAATATATATATATATATATATATATATATATATATATATATATATATATATATATATTATACCATCATAACCGAGATTTTTCGACGTACCTGGGGAGTAATATTCATACACTTTAACTGGAAGAACTTTGGTAAGATTTGCCACCGGGAACCATCTTTCCACCGAGAACTCTACGCAAGTATCGGTCGCCAACAGCTGGAAGAGATAGTATGAGAAAATTAGATATATCATCATTATATATATTGATGTTATTACTTATTATTATCTATATTTATATCATCATTTATCATAATCTATATCATCATTATGTATCATTTTCTATATCAAAATTATGTATCATCTTCTATATCATAATTATGTATCATCTTCTATATTATAATTAATATATCATCTTCTATACTATAATTATATATCATCTTCTATATTATTAACATTATCTGTATTATCATAATCTATCATTATCTATATCATTGTTATCAATCATTTTTATATCGTTATTATCAGTCTACCTTCCCATTTATCATTCGACGTGTTTCCATTTCAAAATTCTTGGGCTTAGAGTGGATCATATCAATGTTTCTGAACGCAATAAAATCTATGTTAATGAATAAAAAAAAAACATAACCTCTGTCTCTCTTAAAGAAAGAGTTTCTTTTTTTTATTAATTATTTTAGTTCTAAAGAATAATAACAGGTAAAGTAGAAAAAAAAATGAATAATCAATATTTTTTCTAGCTTTCTAACCTTTTTTAGTATTTTCATTATCTTATATACATTTTTTTTCTATCTTTCTTATTATGACTTTTAGTTCTCATATCTTATCATCATTCCCATTCATTTCTTTCATTTCCTTTTTTTTAGGTATCAAAGGGAATTGCCATACTGACGCAGCAATATCTGATTTCAGAATGAATAAAATCCAATGTTTGGAGGGCGAAGAGTTGCCGGACTTAGCAACATGGTTACAGTTGCAATCAACAATGATAAATATCGTCGTGAATACATGGAATAGAAAAAGGACTTGAAAATAAGACAAGGAAAACATACTTACCACAAAAAACGAATATAAATAAGAAAACGAAATGATGAAGATGCTATTAAGGGGAAAAGGAATAAACTGACTGATCAAACTCAACCATGACACGAAAACAGAAACGGAACCCTAAGGAACCCACCTTCTCGAAGTAGAACGTAACCTTCCTCTGGTGGAAGTCCGCCCGCCGGAGGTTGGGCACGGCCCTGGAGGCGACGTAGCTCTGGAGGGCGGAGGCGGAGGCGCCGTAGCCCGTGGGAACCGTGACCTCCAGCACGGCCACTCCGGAGGCGTCGCTGGCCTCCTGGAAGAGCCAGCGCGTGCAGGTGGTGAAGGTGAGCGCCGAGCCGTTGTGGCCGTGCCAGGTGGCTCTCGTGCGCAGGTGGAAGGCCGCCGTCGGCGCCGGCAGGAGGTCGTCGGGGTCGGACACGTGGTACTTGGAGGTGAGCTGCAGGACCGCCGCCCCGCGCCCCTTGCCCTGCACGCGCACGCTGCGCCACCAGCCGCCCACCTGAGGGAGAGAGAGAGAGGCGCGGTCGTCAGCGTTTGATGGCGTCGTATTTCCCGCCGTTACGAGCCGTCCCCCTGATGCAGCGAGCCGTCCATTCGCGAGGGAAGGGACTCTCGCCCCCGCGCGGCCCAGGGGGACGGCTGCAACGACCACCGGCGCCATTTTGCACCAACAACTCGATTCGTGCCGCGCGCAACGAGCCGGGATGCGCGATTGAATGCAATCCCGCGGCATAAACAAGGCTTAAAGCGCCATGTCGACCCGGCGATGAGTCGGACTTGCATTCTAAATGCTGCTCCCGCGCATCGGAAAGCGCTTCGATTAAAAATACGGGCGGTTTTATCTCCGCCGCGCCGACACGAGTGCTTGCAGCGCTTCCCGCGGATCTGACTCAATCAACATAAAGCAAATATTGAAAGGATTGCCACATGTCTTTCCTGGCTGCGTAAATACCACGACCGTCGTTATCTATTTCAATGTTGTTCTGGATGTTGCAATTGCCAGTCAGCGCTGCAATGGATGCAATGGGTCTGCATTACCAATCGGTTTAGACATTTCTTACTTTGGTTATGCATCTAACCTTGTATCCATTTGATTATTTATGCTCTTCTTCAAGACACCTTTGCTCTGCACATCTCGAACCACGGGAAATATGATAATGTAATGCATATCAAAAGAAGATGCAATTTATCTTGCATCAATATTCCTTTGCATTTTCATAATATCAAGTCGACAACCCCCCTCCTCCCCCCCCCTCCCTTACCCACCCTGCTTGCGATTAAACAACCGAAGAATTTTCGCCACATTTTTACACGTAAATCCACTAGATAAATAAATATACAAATCTATCATCGAAAGACTAGAAAGAAAAAAACAATTTTATAACCGAATTTGATAAATAATCAACTTCCAATATCGCAATCGTTTTGAATAATGCACAGTTTCATTCTGAGAAATACACCTCGAATCATTAACAGAAAAAGTGTAAACAAGGATGCAGAGTTTCCCACAATGCAGAATATACGTAATTGACCTGTTTCGACGTTACATCACCATCTGAACTCCGAAGTGATCATAATTCGTGTAATTCTGATCTAGATATAACATCGAAATACGTCAGTTACGCATCTTGACATAGTGTCATTATTATTGATTCGTTATCCATTTAACTCGTCGGATTGGATTCTGTTCGACCGAATCCTTTCCCCGAATCCTTTCAACTTATGCAACGAGTCGCTTAAGTGGTTCGGTGGTTCAAATGAAGCTTCGGTTAAGGGGCTCAAGTTAAAATGTTATATTAGGGAATATAGACATCAAAAGTCTAAAACCTTATAAAAGAAGAAAGAAGAAGAAGAAAATGTTATACAGAAAAGTTCACTTAGATTAGTACTTCGTGGATAAAGTAGTATTTTAAGCTCGTAATTAGCGGATGGATATATAATGATGGTGGCTTCTTTTCTATTTTTTTTCTATTTCTTTGGAATAATGTGAGTTATAATCTGGAAACGAGAGATATTAAACGATAATTAGTAAGAGAAATCAAACGCGCTTTGTAATTGAGACATTGATAATTGAAAGATTCGAGCAAAACTTAATATTTTCTGATCATATGAAAACGCAATCAAAATCTCAACAACAAAACGAGTTATCATAGATATAAATATAATATAACAAATAGGGAAGGTAAGCTAAACACAAACACAAACACACACACATACGCACACACACACAAACACACATATATATACACCCCTCCTCCTACACACACAACACAAACAACCCCCCTCCCCCTCCCCCACACACACACATAACCCCCTAACCCCCACCTCCCTTCCCACCACCCCTCCCCCTCCCCCTCCCACCACCCCTCCCCCTCCTATACGTCCCAGCACTCCCTCCTCCTATACGTACCTCCTATGCCTCCTCCAAGCCCTACCTCCCTTCCCATCCCTCCCCCCCTTCCCATCCCCCACCCCCAACCCCTCCTCCATCCCTCCCCCTCCTATACGTCCCAACACTCCTTCCTCCGTACCTCCTACGCCTCCTCCAAGCCCTACCTCCCTTCCCATCCCCCACCCCCAACCCCTCCTCCCACCACCCCTCCCCCTCCTATACGTCCCAGGACTCCCTCCTCCTATCCGTACCTCCAACGCCTCCTCCAAACCCTACCTTATGAGTCTGGAGATGAAGCAAGTTGTCCGGCGCAATGAAGAACGTCCGCGCTTCCGTGTGGTCGTGTAGGGGCTCCACCGATACCGTCAGCTGGGTATCGTGGTATCTGCTCTCACGTTTTGAATATTCATAGAGAGCTTCCCACGCCACGAGAGAATCCTGCGGCGACAGAGACAGAGGAGTGTGTTAAGGCGAGCTTGATACTCAATCGGGGTTCAGTGTTCGGTGGGGGGGGGGGGGGGGATTTATCTTATGGTTGGGGGATGTGAGGATGATATGATCGTTTTTGGATTTTTTTATTTTTGTGGGTCATTTTTTTTTATTTCTCTAATCGATAGTATTGATT
>BOPN01001220.1:80000-85000 GCA_017312705.2 Penaeus japonicus
TTCCAACTTTAAGTAGTTTGGAAACTCTCAAGAGGTAGCAAATGAAGGTGGCTATAAGAGATTCCGACTGAGGGCGCTGATTATGAAGTAGATAATTACGTGTCTTTCTTCCCTTTTGAAGACGAACTTGTAATGTTTACTGACTTATCGCTTCTGATGGTCTTAAAGCTAAGTCATCTAAAGGTATATTTGTACTTTTTATATCGTTTAAATAATCCATAAATCTATGCCTTTAAGAAATTCTCTTCGAGTCCCTTAATATAGTTTTGGAAGGGGTCTACACATCCACACACACACACGCACACATAAACACACACACACACACAAACACACAAACACACATACAAACACACACACACACACACAACCACACACACACACACACACAAACACACACACACACACACACACAACCACACACACACACACACACACAAACAAACACACACACACACACACACACACAACCCCCCACCACCCACACCCACGACCCCCCACCCACCCATCCACACACAGACACCTACACCTACCACACACATCTACCTATCACCTTATTCATCTCTCTCTATCTATCTATTTACGTTAATATAATTCACCCAACGACTTGATTAGTTTGTCTATCAATATATTTCCTGTCTAAACATTAATCTCCTGACGCGCTTGTCCTTCTCATTTCCTGACAAACTATTTCTCGGCGGATCTTCCCAATTATCTCCCAGGCTGAAGTCTGTCGCCCCGGTTGTCTGTCTCTTTGTGTGTTTGTGTATATATGTAGCCTTGTCGGTTGTGTTTGTTTTGGGGGTTTGTTTTTGAGTTTGTTCGTTTTTGTGTTTGTTTGTTTTTTGTGTTTGTTTGTTTTTGTATTCGTTTTTGAGTTTGTTTGTTTTTGTATTCGTTTTTGAGTTTGTTTGTGTCGGTTGTGTTTGTTTTTGGGTTTGTTTGTTTTTGTACTCGTTTTTGAGTTTGTTTGTTTTTTTATTCGTTTTTGAGTTTGTTTGTTTTTGTGTTTGTTTGTTTATTTGTCTGTCGGTTTGTCTTCCCTTGGGTTTGTCTTTTTGTTTGTTTGTTTGTCTGTTTGACTCCCTGTTGTTTTGTCTGTCTGTCTGTTTTTTTATTTCTTTCTTTTTGTCTGATTGTCTGTCTATAAGTCTCTCTGCCTATCTGTCTATGTGTCTGTCAGTCTGTCTGCCGGTCTGTCTGTGTTTTTACCTTTATCTCTGTAAATCTCGCCGTTCATGCTTTTGTCTGTCTTCCTTCGTTTCTCGTTTTTTTTCTTTATTCTTATTTTTCCTCTTCGTTATCTTATGTTTCCTTCTCTCTTCTCTTCTTTGTTCTACCTTTTCCTTTCCCTTTTCTCTCTCTCTCTCTCTCTCTCTCTCTCTCTCTCTCTCTCTCTCTCTCTCTCTCTCTCTCTCTCTCTCTCTCTCTCTCTCGTATAATTAATTTTACTACTAATAAAATCTCTAATATCATCAACAGCTTCATCAGTCTTCTAATTTCCTCTAACAACTATCATCTACATTCATCTTATTAATTTCAAAGTTATGATGATGTCAAATTTAATTGCACAATAATGATTTTTCCTTCGAGGCAAATTACTCATTTTCTCTAATGTCTATCATTAACACACACATACACACACACACACATACACATACACACACACACACACACACACACACACACACAAAGAAATACACACACCAACACAGACAAACACCACCTCACACACACACACACTCATTGATAAACACACAAACACACATACACACCCATAAACACAAACACATGTACACAAACGAACACAATCACACACACACAAACACACAAACACACACCACACACACACACAAACAAACAAACAAACAAACACACACACACAGACAAACACAAAACACAAAGTAACGAAAGTAACTCACCGACGGAAGTTCCTGTAGAGCTATGAGGTTCAACATGGTGTGGGCGGTGGTTGAGAGGTTGAGGGCGTGGGTGGTTTCCCTTGTGAGGGAGTAGGGTGAGGGCACGAGCTTCCTGTCACCTGCCTCACCACTGGGCTCCCACCATGCCCCATGTCGGGCTTGTTGACCAAGAACATATCTGTGGTAAGAAGAAGAGGGGAAAAATGGTTGGTTGAGAGATGAGGGAGAAATGTTTGGTTGGGAGATGAAGGGAGAAATGTTTGGTTGGGAGATGAAGGAAGAAATGTTTGGTTGGGAGATGAAGGGAGAAATGTTTGGTTGGGAGATGAAGGGAGAAATGTTTGGTTGGGAGATGAAGGGAGAAATGTTTGGTTGGGAGATGAAGGGAGAAATGTTTGGTTGGGAGATGAAGGGAGAAATGTTTGGTTGGGAGATGAAGGGAGAAATGTTTGGGTGGGAGATGAAGGGAGAAATGTTTGGTTGGGAGATGAAGGGAAAAATGTTTGGTTGAAAGATGAAGGAAGAAATGTTTGGTTAGGAGATGAAGGGAGAAAATGTTTGGTTGGGAGATGAGGAAGAAATGTTTGGTTAGGAGAATAGGAGAAAAACGTTTGATTGTGAGAAGAGAGAGAAAAAAAATAAAACGTTTGGTTGGTGGAACGTTCGGATGAATCGTTTAGTGGATTAGGTTGGAAAGTTTGGTGAAATGTCAAGAGAAATTATTTGGTGATGTCGTTCTGTCACAGGTTGAAGTATTTGGTTGATGGAAAGTCAAGTTGAAACGTCAGATGAAAACGGGGGAAAAAATTATTATATGAATGAACGTTTAACTGTAACATGTGAAAGGTTCGGTTGAAACGTTTAGTAAAAAAAACAAGATGGGAACGTTACAGAAATTATTTGGTGAAGTGTTTGATGACATTCTTGGTTGAACGTTGGATAAATGTTTACTTAAACGTTGGATTGGAACGTTGGGGAATACGAATGGTGAAGATAAAGGTAGAAACGTTCTGTAAAACGTTTTGGTGGGGGGTTAGTAGAGTATCTGTTCATAAATATAAACAAAATACTCATGATACAAGATAAATCATTAAGAATTTTTTTTTACCTACTGACAGGTTAAAAGGAAACACGCTATACGGACATAAAAAATATCTCAACAACAACATCAGCAACGACAAAAAAAATAACCTGAAAACAAATCTACGAAAGGCAAAGCAAAGAAAAAGTAAAAGACAAAAAAAGAAAAAAAATACAAACAAATAAATATACCCCCCTCCCCCTCCCGTCCTCCTCCTCCTCCTCCTCCCCCCCCCCCAAAAAAAAAAAAAAAAAAAAAAAAAAAAAAAAAAAAAAAAAAAAAAAAAAAAATCTTTACTCCTCCCGGACACGTTACAAGAAGCAAGGAGGAAACGAAGAAGAGACTTACGTAAGCGGCAGCGCTAAGGAGAAACGGACCTTCAAACTGCAGAGCGAAGGAGAGAGAGAGAGAGAGACTCTCCAGAATCTCTTTGCCTCCCACGAGACTCCTTGAGATGCGGCTAATTGGACTTTGAGAAGGTTCAAGGAGTTTTTATTACTTGTTACACGGAGCGGAGCGGGGAGGGAGGGAGGGGAGGGAGGGGAGGTAGGAGTAGGTAGGGGGTGGGGGCTAGGAGGGAGGGGAGGTAGGAGTAGGTAGGGGGAGGGAGGCAGGAGTAGGTAGGGGGAGGGTAAGGGGCGAGAGGAGGAGGGTAAGAGGGGAGGGTAGAGGGTGGGGTAGGGGGCATGGAGGGAGGGTAGGGGGGCCAGGGGAGAGAGGGTAGGGGGCGAGGGGAGGGGAGGGGGCGAGGAGGGAGGGTGGGGGGCGAGGGGAGGGTAGGGTAGGGGGCGAGGAGAGGTTAGGGGGGTAGGATAGGGTAGAGGGGGGAGGGGGGTGGAGGAGGAGGAGGAGGTAGTGGCTGAGTGGAAAGGTGGAGGCATAGCGGGTAAATGATGGGGGGGGGAGGGGGGAAGGGGGGGTGGGGGAGAGAGAGGAGAAGGCTGGGGCGTTTATCTCAGCTCGAAAGTGCAACGAGTTTTTTTGTTTTTTTTTAAAGGGGAGGGGGGGGGGGCATCGTCGGTCTATTTTCCTTTTCTTTTTCTTTTCTTTCTTTGGAATTAATCTCTCTTTTTGTCTTTATTTTTAGTATGGTATTTAATAGTTTTTTGTTTGTTTGTTTGTATGTTCTCCCTTCTGTCTGTCTGGCTATTTGTATGTTTTTATTTTTTTCTCTCTCTCTCTTTCTTTCTTTTTTTTTCTCTCTCTTTCTTTCCCTCTCTCTTTATCTGTCTCTCCTGCTCCTTCCACTTCTCCTTCTACTTCGTCTCCCTCTTCTTCTCTTCCACCTCTTCTCCCTCTTCTCTCTCCTCCCTCTCTCCTTCTCCTTCCCTTCCCTCCCCTTCCCTCCCCTTCCCTCCTTCCTCCCTCTCCCTTCCACCTCCTTTCATTCCAAAGCTCCGAAGCGAAAAGACAAGTAGATAATATATGAAAAACCGAATACAAACCATTCCAACATGGATGGTAGTTTTTCTTCTTCTTCTTCTTCTTCCCAAGTCTTATTTATCGGTTATTCCCTTTCATCATCATCATCATCATCGTCATTATCACATCGTCTTTCATCCTCCTGATCATATTCGTTATTCTCATTATCATCATTATCATCACTATCATCATTGTCATTATCATCATTATTATTGACATTATCGTTAGCATAATCGATATCATCATGATTATTATAATCATTGTTATTACTCTGATATCAATTCTAATCCTTATCATAAACCATCACTATCACCATTGTCATTATCATCATCACAACCATCACTATCACCATTGTCATTATCATCATCACAATCATCACTATCACCATTGTCATTATCATCATCACAATCATCACTATCACCATTGTCATTATCATCATCACAATCATCACTATCACCATTATCATTATCATCATCACAATCATCACTATCACCATTGTCATTATCATCATCACAATCATCACTATCACAATCATCACTATCATCATCACAATCATCACTATCACCATTGCCATTATC
>BOPN01001220.1:90000-102500 GCA_017312705.2 Penaeus japonicus
GAAAGAAATAGAGGGAAAATGATAAAGAAAGGTAAGAGAGAAAAATATTAATGTCAGAAAAGGAGAGAGGTTCGTCAGATTATCTGTTTGTTCTTCATATGTCTGTCTGAGCGCTTATCCGTCTGCATGTTGTCCGTTCGAATGATTATTTATCTGTCTATCTCTCTCTCTCTCTGTCTCTCTCTCTCTCTCTCTCTCTCTCTCTCTCTCTATATATATATATATATATATTAGAGAATATGAAAAGGTTTATTATTTAGTAAAAAGGAATGAATTCAAGATTGAGAATGGAAAGAGAAAATGAGTAAAAGTGAGGTAGGAAGAGAAAGGGATAAATAAAAAAAAAGTATTAAGGAGAGAAGAATGAAAAATATTGAAAGAGAACATTAATATAAATAATGGCGTATTGACAGAAAGGAAAGAAAAGATAAATGACAGATATAAAAAGGAAGTGGAAAATGGATGTTAAAAGAAGAAGATGAAGAAATAAAACAAATAAAACAAGAAGAAAAAAAAAGTAGACGAAAGAGAAAGAACATGGAAGAGAAGAACAAGGCGAAGAAGAAGCAAGAATATGAAAAAAAGATAACAATAAAAATGAGAAAAAGAAAAGAGGTAAGAAAAAGTAATAGAAAAAAATAATAATTAGGGAAAGAAAGAAAAGAAAAATGCGAAAATCCGATGGAACAGGAAGATTAAAAATGAATAAAGAAAAGGTTATAGAAAAAAAACTGATAAATAATAATTTAAATACTTTACGTGGAGATGATTGAAAGGAAAATAAAATGATGTTTAAAAAATGGATTAAAAAGAGAAAAAAGAAGAAAAATGAAGTAGAGAAAAGAAAGAACAGGAAAAGAAGAGAAAAATAAAGACGAAATAAAGAGTAAAAAAGGAAAAAAAAAGGAGAAAATCAACAAGATAAAGAAGTAAAAAGGAACAAAAACAATAAAAAATAAAAAGAGAGAAGCACGTAACATAAAAAAAAAAAAAAATTCAAACACCTTAATACTCAAAATAAGTTAAGTCATTGCCTTCTGAATGCATTGCCCTAAATGCTTTTGAGCATCTCACTTAATGGTAATCTAATTTGCATAATTATGCTCCACTCTGTCCCAAACCTGTACGTGGTTGATTACTGTTCATACCCCTTGGAGGTTTAATGCTTAATCAGGAAATACTTAACGTCTTTATGGTTGAATGGGTATTATGTAATCCTGGTATTATAAGGCTTTTGATATGGAGATTCAGTTAGTAATATATATAAATAGATAAATAAATAAATATGTATATATAAATATATATATATATATGTATATATATATATATATATATATATATATATATATATATATATATATATAATTAGGCTATTACTGTATAAAATATGATACAACGTATAAAAATTCTGAAGGTAAAGGGCCCTAAATTTAGATTTAAACGTTACTTGAGGTTTTCGAAGAATTCGTAGGAATAAGTAATAGACAGATTATTAATAGATAGAAAGAGAAGAAGAGGAAGGAGAGAAAGAATAAGAACAAGAGAAAGAGGAAGAATAAGACTAAGAAAAAATGAGTGGAGGAAGGGGAGGAGAAGAAGAAGAAGAAAAAAAAAAAACAAGGAGAAAATGCAGAGGGAGAAAAACAAGAGAAGAAAGAAAAGAAAGAAGACAAACACGAAGATTGAAGAAAACAAAAAAAAAAAAAAAAAAGAAAAAAGAAAAAAAAAAAGAAAAAAAAAAAAAAAAAAAAAAAAAAAAAAAAAAAAGAAAGAAAAAGAAAAAAAAAAGAGAGAGAGAAAAAAAAAAACGAAAACCAATCCTCACCTCGACAAAGATCGTGATCTCCTTCTGCAACTTCGTCCCCGGCAAGGAAGCCTGCACGATGACTGTGATCTCACCAAGTTGCACTGGTACAATAGGTAAGTAGAGAGTGTGTGTTTCTCCTGCAGCGACTTCGACGGCGTGCTCGTGCTCTCCGGCTACCATTCTTCGTTGGACGTGGCCGCTGGAGGGCTGAGGAACATATGGGGGGGAAGGGGGGGAAGGAGGAGGGGGGTTAGATATTATCTTCGAGTTTGGAAAGATTCGAATTATTGCGTTGAGAGGGTTGAGTTTTTGTTTTGTTTTATTTTTTTATCTTCTCTGTTTCTTTTGTGTCTTTCTATTTATTATTTCTCTCTTTCTTTTTCTCTCTCTCACACACACACTCTCTCTCTATCTATCTATTCATCTCTCTATATATATTTATCTA
Organism: Penaeus japonicus; assembly: GCA_017312705.2. Taxonomy (NCBI): domain Eukaryota; kingdom Metazoa; phylum Arthropoda; class Malacostraca; order Decapoda; family Penaeidae; genus Penaeus; species Penaeus japonicus. Next base: position 92,253 of record BOPN01001220.1, read on the forward strand.
TCTATCTATCTATCCATTTATTTCTCTCTCTCTCTCTCTCTCTCTCTCTCTCTCTCTCTCTCTCTCTCTCTCTCTCTCTCTCTATATATATATATATATATATATATATATATATATATATATATATATCTCTCTCTCTCTCTCTCTCTCTCTCTCTCTCTCTCTCTCTCTCTCTCTCTCTCTCTCTCTCTCTCTCTCTCTCTCTCTCTCTCTCTCTCTCTCTCTCTCTCTCTCTCTCTCTCCCCCCCTCTCTCTCTCTCTCTCTGATTACTTACATCCACCGCATCGAAGCCATCAACCTTGACGAACTTATAAGCCGGGTTATTCGCCAACACAATGATCGCGTTGATGGCGAAGTGGTGGTGATTGACAGCCGTCACCCTCACGCCCACCTGCTCCCACACGCCCACGCGCCCGGGAGCCTCGACCGAGAACCAGAACCCGGGGGAACCTCGCCACTGCACAGGCTCCGGGAGAATCGCCATGCCGTGTTCAGGGTGGAGGCTGAAGGCGGTGAGGGCGAGGTGGGAAGTGCCGGAGGGGATTGGCACCGTGAGCGTGGCACTTCCGGAGTCGCCGATGATGACCTCCTCCCATATCCAGGGGGTCGAGTAGTGTCGACTCAGGCGGCTGGCGCGCTCCTTCCGGTACGACACTTTGTCCCCGGTTACAGGCTGGCGGAGAGGACCTGTGGGAAGTGCAGGAGGTTAGGGTAGGTTTGTGAGAGGGCTAGCTAGGTTAGGGCAGGCTGTTGAGAGGGGGGGGGGGTAGCAAAGACTGGAGAGCAGGTCAGTTTAAGGCAGGCTGTTGAGTGGGGGGGGGTTCTTTAGCAATTGATTAAGGTTCAGACTCAAAAGAAGATAATTTTAAGGTTTATTTGAGGGAAAGAGAGGGGTAAGAGTATGCTTCGGGCAGAAATTAAGGTCTTTAAAGTAAGATGTAAAGTGTCAGAATAGGGCAGACTGAGGAAAGAAAATATTTTTTGGGAGGACTATAAAAAATAAAGGATTTAAGGCAGCCTGTATTGTCAGATAAGAGCAGACAGTGAGAAAGGGACAAACTATTGGGGGAAAGCGTATTTGGTGCTGTCGACTTACGAGAAACTTAAAAGAAAATAAGAAAAACGGATGAAAAATGGAATATAAAGAGTGATAGCATGGATGAGGAATCTCTGAATCGACAGCAAGATAATATCAAACATTATGAAAACAGAGTCAAGTGTTTACAGATGCGAATATTTGAACAACTGAGTTAAAAAAAAAGTTATCGCATGAATAGAATATCTTAAGCGAATATCTATGGAAAAGATAAGAAAACACGCACAAAGAAGGATAACATTAAGTAAATACAGTTCAGTGCTATACTGCCTAAATTAATGCTATCATATATCTTTAATTCAAATGAACTTCCACTACTGCCTACAGCTTTAAAAACAACGGAACATAAATATCACAAAGTTAATTATTTAAGCCCAGTAACAGCACAATTCTATCTTGTCTTTTGTATATAATGATTATTTCAATAATGGTTATTTTAAACATATAGAAAAACGTTAACCTAATCCACCAAAAAAGAAGACATGAATACATTATAAACCTACAACCATGGTTATGATACAACTTTAAACTTAATGAAAAACAGCAAAATTTATTACATAAAAGAAATAGACCGAGAGACAGACAAAGAAACAAATAAGCAAATAACAAAACAAAAACAAAAATCACCAAACTATAAAACAAAATAAAGTGAAACAAAATCAAACAACATGACAAACAAATAAAAACAAAAACAACCACAAACAAACAAACAAGCAAACAGAAAAACAATACTCACAACCGCGTTCATCAATCCGATCAGGACAGTCAAACTTATTATCGCAAACGGCCACTTGGTTATAACAACCGCCCAAGAGACACGGGCGTAGTCCAGGCCCGCCCATGCATGAGGTCTTGAAGGTCGGTACGACACCATCGGATAAGACAACCAAGTCGGCATATCTGTGGGGGGATAAAAGGGGGAGGGGGGGATTAGTGTGGGGAGGGGGCTTTGGGGAGTGTGTCTGTGGGTGGTTTGGTTGGGAGGGAGGGAGGGGAGGGAGAGGGGTGAGGGAGAGGAGGGAGGGAGGGGAGGGAGGGAGGGAGGGAGGGAGAGAGGGGAGGAAGAGGGGGAGAAAGGAAGAGAGGGAGGGAGGTAGGGAGGTAGGTTGGTAGCTAGGTAGGTTAATAGGTGGGTAGGTAGGTAGGTATGTAGGTAGGTAGGTAGGTAGGTAGGTAGGGAGAGAGGTAGATAGGTAGGTAGGTAGGTAGGTAGGTAGGTAGGTAGGTAGGTAGGTAGGTAGGTAGGTAGGTAGGTAGGTAGGTAGGTAGGTAGGTAGGTAGGTCGGTAGGTAAGTAGGTAGGTAGGTAGATAGATAAGCAGGCAGGCAGGTAGGTAGTTAAGTAGGTGTGTGGGTAGATAAATATATATGGATACAGACAGATAGCTAGATTATGCAAATCTATTCAGACAGATAAATATATAAATAGATAAATAGATAGACAGATAAATGAAGCGATAGATAAATGTAGATATAGAATAGAACAGACAGACAGATAAATATAGACACAATCATATAAAAAAGATAAAGAGACGAATGGATAGATCAATTAATAGATATGTTTATCTCTTTTTTTTTTCTTTCTTTCTCTCTTTTATTCTTTAAATTTGTTAAGGTAAGGAATGTAAATGTATAGTGTCTGATGCTTTTTTTTCTTCTATTTTCTTTTTTTTTTTTTTCTTTTTTTTTTTCTCTCTCTCTCCAACCCTTGACTGTAAACTCTCATTTTCCTTTTTTACACTGTTTTTCATCTTCTTTATTTTGTTCTTTTTTTCTTCTTTCTTCGTCTCCTTCATTTTCTCCGTCCCCTCCTCCTCCTCCTCCTCTTCCTTTTTCTTTTCTTAGTATTACTATTATCATCATTATTGTTGTATTATTTATCCCCCTATTATGCACTTCCTCCACCTTCACCTCCTTCTCCCCTTCCTCCTCCTTCTCCTCCTCCACCACTTCCACCTCCTCGACCTCCACCTCTAGCTCTACCTCCTCTTCCTCCCCCTAAGCCACCTCCATCCCCAACTTCACCTCCACCTCCTTCTCTCCCACCTGCTCCTCTTCATTCTCTTCCTTCTCCAACTCCACCTTCTCTTTTTCCTGCTGCTTCTCTTTCTCCTCCTCCTTCTCCTTCAACTTCATCTCATCCTCCACTTCGACCTCCACCTCCACCTCCTTCACCTCCTCCTCATACTTCTCCTTCACCTCCTCCTCATACTTCGACCTCCACCTCCTCCCCCTTCACCTCCACCTACTTCACCTTTATCTCCTTCACCTCCACCTCCTTCTCCACCTCCACCTCCTCCTCCACCTCAACCCCTACCTCCACCTTCACCTCCACCTGATTCTCTCCCACCTGCTTCTTCTCCTCCTCCTCCACCTCTTACGTGCCATCTTCATCCATTTTCCCTATACCCTCTCCTTTATCACCTCAATGTTTTCCCTTTTTCCTATCTTCGGTTCCTCCCCTCTTCCCCACTTTATCTTCCAACATTTTCCGTCATCTCCCTTTTTAATCTCAATTAACCTTGTCACCTCCTTCTTCTCTGCCATTCCCCCTCCTTATTTTTCATCTGCATTTTTTCATTTTTTCTCGTTATCTTGGTCTTTCTTTCGTCTACCCTTTTTCTATCCCCTCCTATATTTCCTTAATTTCTTCCTTTTCTTCTCTCTCTCTCTCTCTCTCTCTCTCACTATTTCTCACTCTAATTCTCGCTCTCTTCCTTGCCCCCTCTCTCGCCCTCTTCCTCTCCTTCTCTCTCCTCGAGTTCGCTTTCTTTTTTCTTTTCCGTTTGCCATTTCCTTCTTCTCTTTTCTCAATCTATTTTCTTCCAGTTTCTTTGATTCCTCTTCCCTCTTTCCCTACCATCCTGCCTTATCCTTCTTCGTTTTCCTGTCTCCTCATTCTTTCTCTCCCCCTTCCTCTCCCTCCTCCTCTCCTTCTCCATCCTTCCACTCCTCCCCCTCCATATCTCCCTCTTCTCCTCCATCTCTCCTTTCTACTTCCCTCCCTCCTCTCCCTTCTCCCTGTCGTTCCTCCTTCCTTCTCTTCCTTTCCATTACTATCCTTCCTTTCCTTCCTCATACCCTATCCTCTCCCTTCACTGCTTCCCTCCTTTCTTCTCTTCCTCCCCTTCGCTTCCTTCCTCCCTTCCTCTCCCCTTGCCTATTTCTCCTCTCCTTCCTCTCCCTCCTTATCATCCATCTTCCCTCCCTCCTCTTCATCCATATTCTCTCCTTCTCTCCTTCCTTCCCTCCTTTCCCTTTCACGCCCGGAATAACAGGGATAGGCTGACGGGAACAACTACAAAGGAACTTGGAAGTGGGTTAAGGGAAGCGTGGGCGTGGGGGGTTGGTGGGCGTGGGGGGGGGGGGGGGGAGCCAGGGAAACGGTGTAGGATACACGAGGCAGGATAATAGGATTGTTAATGGGCCAGAAAATGGTTCGTTTAGTTTGGCAGTTAATGCCATTGCAGAAATACCTTTTTTTCCCTCTATTTTTCCATCTTTGCTTCAATAGTTTTTTTTTTATCTTTTTTTTTTTTTTCTCTCCCTCTCTGGATTTACGAGATATAGAAGATAATTATAGCTTATACAGAATCCTGTGTGTGTGTGTGTGTGTGTGTGTGTGTGTGTGTGTAAGTGAAAGTGTAAATACAAGTGCAAATGTAAGTGTAAGTGTGCGTATGTGTGTGCGTATGAAAATACGAACACGAGTGTATATACAGAAGCGTAGACGAAGTATATAACTACACACACACACACACACACCATTCACCCTTGCAATTCCAAAAGGGTTTTGCAATTAAATATCTTACTAAAGAGAAAGAAAACTGGAACGTGCTGCATAAAAGCCTACGAAAATAAAGCTTAAGAGTGTAAAAGGTCAAAAAATAAACCAGTGCTTTAACTAAACATGGCGGTGATGGGGGGGGGGGGGGGTTAGGGTGAGGGGGGGGGTAGGGTAGATGTGAGGGGGGGGGTTGGGGGGGTTGGGGGGGGGGAGGGGGTGTGTGTGTGGAAGCGCAACTAAAAATGGACATTCATTTTTTTTTGTCAAAAGAAGATTTTTATATAGTCTGGTACACGTAGGAGAATTTAGACAGTGTAACTGGCAGAGAGAGATGTATTTTTTTTTCTCTCTCTCTCTCTTTCTCTCCACATTTTTCTTCTGAAGATAAAATTATAACACGCATGATTTTTTGTAATGATGATGATGAAAATTAAGAAGTGAATATGGTGATGATAATGATGATGGTGATGATGATAATGATAATGATGATGATGAAGAAAAAGAATGAAGTAGATAAAGCCGATTATAATACCAACAATAAGCCTCATCACATAATAAAAATGACAAAAATAACAACAACAAATTCAAAAATCCCGGCTCGATATCCAACCTCCACAGCTGTTTATAAGTGTTATTTCCAGATCAAAATTAAGCTGCAAATCAGTTCAGCTTCGAAACCAAATGAATGCAATAAATCGTTCTGCAATGACACTTACTGATTATGAATAAAAAAAGAAAAAGAAAAAAAAACTGTTTTTGTGCCTCACTGGCAGTTATTGTCGTATTAGAGGGAATTAAGAAAGATTTATTATATATGTGTTGCATTGTTATAAATACATCTATTTTATTTGTCTGTTTGTTTGAGTGTTTTTGAAGAGCGTGGTTGTTTGTTGAGTGCGCGCGCGCGCGTGTGTGTGTGTGTGTGTGTGTGTGTGTGTGTGTTTCTATGTATGTACGTGCTTGAGCGTGCACGCAAATCTGTGCGTGTGTACATGTACCCTAGCCTAGCCTATGCCCGTATGCCTGTGTGTCTCTATGTAAAGATACCACCCAGGTACCAGCATCGACGGTTAGAACGCAACTCAACCGCACGCTAATTGGCCGTTACACGCGCACTGAAAATTCAAACGGACCAATCACGGCCTTGCACTCTTACGCCCAAGTGAACCGAACGGAAACCGGCGTGTTGATGGATGATCTTTGCAACGAATCCTATGCAATAAAAAGGAAAAAAACGAAAGAATAAAAATGAAATAATATATATCTAAATTATTCCATACCTTAAATTCAGTTCACTCGTGCATGGTAGTAGATTAGTTTTCCTGTTATTTCTTTTTCTTTTTCTTTTTTTCTTTTGTTTTTTTTTTTTTTTGCTTTATATATAAATATATATTTTTTTCCATTGCAATTAAGGTCTTTTATCATGAACTTCGATGTGGTTTCGATATTTTAGGTCGTTGATTCCCTGGTCTTTTTGTCTCATGTTGATGTTCATTTGTGACTTTTGGATTCTGAATTTCAATGTAAGTGAGTGAGTGAGTGATGAGAATTTCAATGTGAGTGAGTGAGTGAGTGATGAGAATTTCAATGTGAGTGTGAGTGAGTGAGTGAGTTAGTGAGTGAGTGATCAGAATTTCAATCTGAATGGGATTAAGTGAGTGAGTGAGTGAATGTAAGTGTGTGTCTGTGTGAGTGAGGGAGGTATGTGGGGGAACAGGGAGGGAGGTGGGGTTGAGTGAGTGAGTGTGTGTGTGTGTGTGTGAGAGAGAGAGAGAGAGAGAGAGAGTGGAGAGTGTGTGTGTGTGTGAGTGAGGGAGGTATGTGGGGGAACAGGGAGGGAGATGGGGTTGAGTGAGTAAGTGAGTGAGAGAGTGTGTGTGTGTGTGTGTGTTCGTCTGCCCACGCACATGCACGTACATATCCGATCTCACATCCACATCTACACAAATGCATTCCTCATGCTACACAGAACAACATATTAAGCCTCACTCCCTCTCCCTCATCAATAATCCCACGCTCTCATTTTTCACCTCCATTTCGTCCCTTCTTCCTCCCCCTCCCCTCACCCCTCACCCCTAACCCCACCCCCAACCCACACCCAATCCCGCCCATGACAAATTCACAGCCACTCTACCTCATTTCCACTCGTGACATTTTTTGCCTCGTAGGTCATTTCCCATCTCGTTCGCACAATGCGATGCTAATCCTCGTCTTTATTACTTCTGTTCCCAAACGGGCAGTATACTTTTGAGGGCTTGTTAAGATCTTTTTTTACTTATTCTCCCCTGCACTCATTAGTAAATTGCTTTTGTTATTAAGATCAGGCGGAAGCGAAAATGGAAGGTTTTGTTGGAAAAAGCTGGGGGAGGAGGGGATGGGAGGGGAAGGGGAGGGGAGGACTAGATGTGGGAGGAGACAGAGTGGGAGAGGGATAAGGGGAGGGAGATGGAGAGTGATAAGGAGAGGGAGAGGAGGAAAGAGTGGGAAAGGGAGAGGGAGATTGACAAGGAGAGTGAGAAGGATAAGTAGAGGAAGAGCGAGAATGAGAGGGAGAAGGAGAGGGGGAGAGAGATGGAAAGGGAGAGGGAGATTGATACGGAGAGAGAGAGAGGGATAAAGAGAGAGACAAGGAGAGGATTGAGGAGAAGAGAGATGAGAAGAGGGAGATGAAGAGGAAATTAGAAGGAAACAGAGAGGAAAGGGAAGGAGAAGGAAGGGAGAGGGAAGAGGAGGGAAAATGCGAGAGAGAGAGAGAGAGAGAGAGACAGAGAGAGAGAGACAGAGAGAGAGAGAGAGAGAGAGAGAGAGAGAGAGAGAGAGAGAGAGAGAGAGAGAGAGAGAGAGAGAGAGAGAGAGAGAGAGAGAGACAGAGAGAGACAGAGACAGAGAGAGAGAGAGAGAAAGAGAAAGACAGACAGACAGAGAAAGAGAGAGAAACCAAGTAAAAACAAAAACACAAAAAAAGGCAACCAAACACTCACGAAAAGGTATCATTAGGATCAACCCCGGGCGAAGTGCGAGGGAGGTGCAGAATGTTCTCCGGTAATCCTTCTTCAGACACCCATCTCTGTTCGAGGGCGGCCTGTCTCGACCCGCTGCCGTCCTGGGCCATCTGGTGTAGGATCTGTCGAGGACAAGAGGCGGTATTTTTATCGTGCATTCCTTATCTATCAGTTAGTTCCCTTTTGTCGAATATTCGTATCTTATAATGCGATGGTCTCTTTATCATGAATATTCTATTGATAAATCCGTTCACTTTATCACAAATTTCCTATCATTAAAGCAGAATTTTCTTTATCACAAAGTTCCTATCATTAAAGCAGAGTTTCCTTTATCACAAATTTCCTATCATTAAAGCATAATTTTCTTTATCACTAATTTCCTATCATTAAAGCAAAGTTTTCTTTATCACTAATTTCCTATCATTAAAGCAAAGTTTTCTTTATCACAAATTTCCTATCATTAAAGCAGAGTTTTCTTTATCACAAATTTCCTATCATTAAAGCAGAGTTTTCTTTATCACAAAGTTCCTATCATTAAAGCAGAGTTTCCTTTATCACTAATTTCCTATCATTAAAGCAGAGTTTCCTTTATCACTAATTTCCTATCATTAAAGCAAAGTTTTCTTTATCACTAATTTCCTATCATTAAAGCAAAGTTTTCTTTATCACTAATTTCCTATCATTAAAGCAGAGTTTTCTTTATCACAAATTTCCTATCATTAAAGCAGAGTTTTCTTTCTAACAAATTTCCTATCATTAAAGCAAAGATTTCTTTATCACAAATTTCCTATCATTAAAGCAGAGTTTTCTTTATCACAAATTTCCTATCATTAAAGCAGAGTTTTCTTTATCACAAATTTCCTATCAATAACACACGACACCTCACAAAATCCCCCTATTCATGAAGTCAGAAAAGACACTAGGAACTTATCATTCCATTCCATGTCTGAATACAACAAAAATCACTGAAGAAAAGGAATGAATGAAATGAATAATTTCACATCGTTTCGACATTAGATTTTTTTTATCAAAACTGCGTGGAATTATTTATGTGGTATCATTCCTTCATCTCATTCCGTCATTTTCTATTCATTCATAAATTCAAATCATACATCAATTCAATTAATTAATCTATCCAAATCATACATCAATTCAGTTAACTGATCAATTCAAATCATACATCAATTCAATCTTTAAATTTCAAATCATACATCAATTCGATTCGTTAATTTCAGATCATACATCAATTCAATTTCTTAATTTGAAATCATACATCAAATCAATCCATCAAACTCAGATCACCAATCATCCCAATGCAATCCATTCAAATCATACAACAGTCCAATCCATCCATTATTTCATTCCATCCACAGGCTCCTTTCTCCTTTCACACACAAACCGCAACCCACGTCGAACCGACCGAACCACAAACCAACCGAACCTCGAACCTATCGAACCACAAACCAACCGAACCACAAACCAACCAAACCCCGAACTAACCAAACCACAAACCAACCAAACCTCAAACCGAACCACAAACCAACCGAACCTCAAACCAACCGAACCTCAAACCAACCGAACCTCAAATCCCGAACCGAACCACAAACCAACCAAACCACAAACCAACCGAACCAAACCTCAAACCAACCTCACCTCAAACCAACCAAACCACAAACCAACCTCACCACAAACCAACCAAACCTCAAACCACAAACCAACCTCACCACAAACCACAAACCTCACCCCACTTACCATAGCATGAGTAAGGTCATTCCCAGCCTGCATGCTGTACGAGGCCCACTGGGAACCCGCAAGTGCCACGCGACTGCCAGGAAGTGCCTTCACCGTGACCTTCATTCCCTGTGACTCGGCTTGCTGCTTCATGGTCACGTCGAGGCCCTTTCTGGTGAGGGCGTCCACGGGAAAGGTCAGGGCGTCCGCTACGAGGTCACCGTCTCTTCCCGCTGCGAAAATTGCGACCGTAGCGAGACCTGCTAGCTCTGGCGTCAGGGGGAGCGGGAAGGTCTTCAGCGAGGCCTGTTTTCGAAGGGGGGGACGAGGGGAGAGAAAAGGGTTTAATGGTATGCAAATGGTATGGAAATTGGGGAGAGAAAAGGGTTAAATGGTATGCAAATGGACAGAAATTGGGGAGAGAAAAGGATTAAATGGATAGAAATTTGGGAGAGACAAGGGTTAAATGGTATGCAAATGGATAGAAATTGGGGAGATAAAAGGGTTAAATGGTATGCAAATGGATAGAAATTGGGGAGATAAAAGGGTTAAATGGTATGCAAATGGATAGAAATTGGGGAGAGAAAAGGGTTAAATGGTATGCAAATGGATAGAAATTGGGGAGAGAAAAG